>JAOTAV010050039.1:0-16371 GCA_026546445.1 Cyclargus thomasi
CTGAACGAAACACAGCACAACGCCGTTTCACGCCAGTTTTCTGTGAGGCCGTGGTATCACTCCGGTCGAGCCGGCCGATTCGTGCCGAAGCATGGCTCTTTCATGGCAATGAGCATTATGTACTTGAGATCGGAAAATGTTAATTCCATTTTCAGCTGTCCGATATGCTGCCCTAGCATATCGGACATGGTCGAGTACGAGCCAAAGTCTACGTACCAAACCACGGGCGCTCATTCAAAATGGTTTGACTTCCAAAGGACTAACTTGATAAAAACACATCTGCACGGTTTGGTCGCTTTTAATATTGGATCGATTTCAGCAGATCTTCAGACAGAAATCATCGATTCTCATTTCTTATGCAGATGGCGGAACTAAGTTATCAGAGATGTTTCAACAAAACCCCACCAAACAACGTAGGTCATCTCTCCGTAATCAAGCACTCTAATAAAACAAAGTCAGAGGTGAATTTATTTTGGTCGGGTTGCTCTACATTCTCTAATTGAATGTATGAGGTTAATAGAAACTTTATTTCCTTTGGAAGATGGTTTATTAGGACATTTGTCCGTTCGGGCCATAAGTCTATGATAACATGAATTAGGTTAATGGTTGAATCTACAGATATATGTGGATTTAGATATGTCTGTATGAAATTTGATACTGTATGCGAAAATTTTGAATGTACTTAGGTCGAAATTGGTAGTGTTATTATGCATTCGCCCAAATTATCCGGTGTGCTTTATTAACCCTCTGCCAAATTTCTACACAAACCGCGGTTATCAACTAGAAAGTTACAACACAACACTGTTCACAATCGCGCTTTGTATGAAAATTCCTTTTTATTGACAGAGGGTTAAAATGGCTAATAAACCATACCGCCTTCGATCAAATATTATAAAGATTCACAGTTGCCGTTTAAAAAGTGGCACAGGCAACCGCGCTTACTAAGCGCTAGTCTGCTCCTAGTCGCTCCGAGACCCCGATTTTAACTTCTTACGATTGTGAGCTTTATCTCACTAAGTTAAGTTTTATTTTTCAATACACTTGATTTTGATTTAAGTTGTTTTGTATCAGATAGTCTTAGTGCCATTATTTTATTTAATTTTAAAGGGATATGTGTACATCTTATCAATATTTGATCGAAGCATACCAATTTTAAGCAAATACATAATAGATTTATTCCGCGGCTTTATTCCTAAAAAAAATGGTCGTCACAAAAATCGTGTATTTTTCCCCTACAAAAATTTCTGTGTCCTTTCCTAATCTTCCATATATCTATGCCAAATTTAACGAAAATTAGTGCTATCTTCGAAACCTATTCGATGAGATCAAAAATTTCATCTTTCGCGTAAAATTGTTATCGGTTAAATATTTGATAAAATTACAAATGTACAAGTTTGTGTGTATAGAATGTTTGTTTTTTAAGCACACGCGATAAGTGAAGTCGTTGACTGGAAATTATTTATATAAGGTTTGCAAAAACCGTGGAAATCGGCTCATGCCTTCAGGAGTTATATCGTCAGGAAGGAAAACCCGACTTTTTTTATATAATAGATCTGCCGTAGGAGAGCCATGCTTCGGTACGAATAGGCCGGTTCGACCGGAGCGATACCAGGCCTCACAGAAAACTGGCGTGAAACGGCATTGTTCTGTGTTTCGTTCAGTGAGTGAGTTTACCGTCGGCCCAATTTCCCTAATCCAAACACAACAAATCCCCCTATCCATATTCCCCTTTCCTATTTCCTCATAAAGGCCGGCAACTCACTTGTGATTCTTCGGATGTTACGAGTGTCCATGGGCGACGGCAGTTGCTTTCCGTCAAGTAACCCGGCTGCTCGTTTGCCCCCTAAATATCTTTAAAAAAGATAGATATGTATTATACTGATTGTATCGAAAAAAAATGTAGTTGCACTAGGGTTCAAATGAATTAATGACTGAAAAATATCTCGATTCTGATGTTACGTCATGTTAGAATCTATATCTATCCAATCCTAAAGTCTATGGTGGATCCAGTTGGAGATCTGCCTAATTCATATGATATATGTTGGCGGGAGTAAAAATTGCTTTATTGTTTGCATAACCCAGGCTAATGGTGTTGTACCATGTTCGTATGATTTTAATAATTTTATTTACGGCTTTTGAACAGTAAATCTTCGTATGGCTACTCTTAAGGCTTACACGTTGAATCTGGTTATCATGGGCTTATTAATCTTTAAATTTTACTGATCTGAATCCCATATTTATTAAAGCAAGTCTAACCAGTCTTATATATAATATTACACAGAGGTAAGCGTTTGTATGTGTTTTTACGAGGTGGGTGTTCTTCAAAGTTACCGAACCGATTTCAAAAATTCTTTCACCATCAGATAGCTACATTATCCGAGATTACTATAAGAATATTTGGCCAAATAAATAAGTTAGTTAACGAATAACGAAATAGGCACGGAACAGGTAATCCATATTACTCCATATTATAAATTTGAAAGTCTGTTTGTAACGTATGCATGCGAAAAAGGCTGAACCGATTTTGCAGAAATTTGGAGTGGAGATACTTTGAGTCCTGGGGAAGGACACAGAAAACTTTTAACCTCTAAAAAATATACGGTTCCCGCGATAAGCGACTTTCGGCCTAACGAAGTCGCGAGTATCACCTAGTGTGAGAAAAACCTTTTGTGCAATTTAAGAAGTTCCTACTTTATTGTTTCACCGTAACCGCTGTAAAGGCCCAGCTCGGTGTGAAATCGCATATTGAAAGGCAAATTCGCAGATAAGTTCATACACCGAGATTCCGATAGACGTCGCGTACCCTGTCTGCATAGGGTTGTCACTCGCTCAAATATATTCTTTTTACTTCTACCCGCGACTTTACGCGCCTATATTACTTTCATTCTTTATTAATTAACTACTTGGTACCCTTCGTTGCGCGAAAGTTTGTATGTCACTATATGTGGTCTAGACTTAATAGCTATTAAACATAAAAGATTTATTCAAATCCCTCCAGCACTTCCGAAGATTAGCGCGTACAGACAATTTTTTGTCGATTTGTGTTCTATTACTGTTCCTTAACCCAACCCCCTCCCCCTTCCCCTCCTTCACATTATTTTGTAAAAATATTAATTGCACAGACAAGTCAATTTTACTGTTTTATTAAATGTATATAATATCCGTCTGTCTGTTTCTAAGCGTCCAAACCGCCGAACAGATTTTGCTGAAATTTTGCTGGTATGACTCGCCCAGTTCTACTTTAATTTTGCAGCTTTCATGGTGACGTCTTCTTACTTTTCCTTACTTTCTTATAATTCGTAGAACAATATGAACACAAAGTTTCGCTACTACATTTTCGTTATTTTCCTATTTGGGAGATTGTAAGTTTCCCATGGGATAGATTTTACTTACACGTGTTGCGGGGATCATTTCGAACAACAAACGAACGAAAAACAAATAAATGACTACGATATAATTTTACTTTGTTACTATGACACGATATTTGATTCTCTGTGCATAGACCAATTATTTTCATTTTCATTCAATTTCATAATTTTTCTATGCTCTGTGTCTCAGTATATTTTTGTGGCCAACGAATTCTTAGCAATAATTGATATTTTATGACAAAAACAAAAAAGACAATTATGTCGTTTCGTATTCATCTTTTATTAAGAGCAAAAACTAGGCAAAACGCATGGTTTTTGCAAATTTTTTAGAACGTCGCATTTCGTTTCGCACTTAACAGGGTGCTAGGTTCGAAGCCGGGCGGTGTACATTTTTCCCCAAAACAAGTATTCTATATCCTTTCAGGATTTAAACGATCTCCATACCTTTCAATAAAAGGACGATTTAAGACAGACAAACATACAATCACATTCATAATATTAGGGATGATAATATAATATTTTCTGTCGAGTGGCGGCCCTGGCTCAAACTGGTGTAACACAGCCCGGCTTCTGATCGGGATGTTGAATAAATTTCAGCGCTGCTCGAGTCTGATTTTCGCCACATATTGGCAGTAAGTTCGTGTGAAATGCGGTTGGGCGTACCTCGTATGGATGTTTTAAGAAATAATCATCATCACTGGCAGATCTTGCGATAAGTAAACGACAGCTATAACCAGTGGGGGGGGGGGGCAGAGGTTCTAACACAAGTATTAATTCGAAGCATTTAAAGAAAGTATACTATAATTTTTTCCGGGACTCAAAGTATCTCCATACTAAATGTCAGCAAAATGTGTTCGGCGGTTTAGGCGAGAAGAAAAAATAGACAGACAGACACTCTTTCGCATTTAAAACACTAGTGTGGAAGGCTGGATTAATAATGGCAGATATTTTAGTGATGTGCCATAACCATTATCGATGAAAAATCCGCGTATCGGCTCGGTAAATCTGAAAAACGGTTGAAATCCCGGAAAGCGGCCAAACGATAAACCATGCTGGCAGTAAACCTTGGCTTTTATTTGTTGGCCGTTACGCAAATAGGCGCAGCTGTCAATGTCGCCTAATGTTTACTAAATGTTGGTGCTATTCATCACCGGATACACCAGTCACTTGATAGATACTTTCTTCTAATAAAATCACAGAAAAGTGAGTTTACCGGTGGTCTAACTTCTCTAATCCCCCATCCCTATTCCCATACCCTATTCCTTCATAAAGGCCGGCAACGCACTTGCGACTCTTCGGATGTAACGAGTGTCCACGGGCGACGGTAGTTGCTTTCCATCAGGTAACCCGTCTGCTCGCTTGCCCTGTCATAAGAAAACCGGTAAACCCACTTACTGAAGGAAACACAGAACAACGCCATTTCACGCCAGTCTTCTGTGAGGCCGTGGTATCACTCCGGTCGAGCCGGCCCATTCGTACCGAAGCATGGCTCTTTCGTGGCAATGAGCATTATGTACTTGAGATCGGAAAATGTTAATTCCATTTTCAGCTGTCCGATATGCGGCCCTAGCATAGCGATCGAAAAAGAGTTTGTTCCAACTATCTGTCATTTTTTCTATTGTTCAGTCGCCATGCTAAGCCCCGTGGTGTCGACTACCGGCGACGATTATGTGAGTCTATATTCTACTCATTCTAGCGAAATTACATAATAGTATTTGCTTAACGATGAAATGGACCACAAATATAATATTAATTGAAATTGAAACGTTAAAACTCTGTAGATCACACGATTTTACGATATAAAACTTTTAAAAAATAAACTTAACGCCAACCAAGTGTTTGAAATACGATCGCAAAATAAATAAATTTATATAAACATTTTTCGTTGGAAACATTCATTAATCGAGGAATGTATGATCTCATATTGAATAAGAGCATCATCATTTCCTGTGTTGTCGGTTGCGGCAAACTTGGCAACTGTTGCGACTCTTATTGTGAAAAATCGTTTTTAAACGTGTGGTTACGGATTGTGATTTTATTTATTTATTTTTATAATACCAAATTTTAATATGTCCGTCTGAATTTCGATTTTGGCCGAAGTTTTTCACAGCATAATATTATACAGTAGCTCAGCTATGTCCTTAATAACCTAAATAGTTTGTAGTAAGTTAGTAACACGACTCACAAGCGTATACAATGCTCGCCATACAGTACCATTGAATATCTTTGAGTACGGCATAACCCATTTAATAGATAATATGCATGATTTTTTTTTCTTTCTTTAAATAAATTTATCTTATTAGGAAAATGATGTAATCCAATCAGTTTTTTGATAAAATTGAAAAAACAACAAAGTTACAAACCTCTAAAGTAGTCAGAAAGAGAGATACGATATTGATTGTGATGTCAAAGTCTATAAGCTGCATACAAAGTTCATACTAAATAACGTTTTGAGAGAAAGGGATGGATAGAAAACTTAAATCGCTAATATCTTACTTATTTCTTAACAGAATTCAAAGATTTTTTGTCATCTTTTAGCCCACTATCATAATAATTTGCATTCAATAAAATTCGGCTTACACGCATCTTCCCAATTACACAAAAAATATTCATGCATCCATTAATTACGTGGGGTGTTCTAAAATCTAGCGGCAGAAAATTTTAATCTACTGCGTAAAATTGTATTATATACATTGTACAAATGATAATTATTTATAGTGCATATATAGTTTACAGCTCATCTTCACTAAATCGTAAAATAGGTGAATGTTAAGATATCTCACAGGGGACCATCCATACTGTACGTCACACCTAATGGGCTCTGGCTTTGTAGACAAAGTGACTTTGTGCGACATGGATTCGCAGTTTTGTGACATCACATTTCAAATATGCTACATTTAATTTCCAAATTTAAAATATTTGGGTGGTTTTAATTCTTGTGAGATATGTGATGTTGACTACCTGTGACACGGAGGGGAAGAAGGGGGTTTTAAAATGCCTCACGTAATAATAGATCTCCCAGCATATTTTATCCTTGTCTGCTACATAATAATAGTACTTCTGTCTTTTTTCAGTAAGAGGATAAACACATTAACCATTCAGCCTCAAACGCTGCTCTCAAACTATTTACCGAACAAACTTTTCGGAAATCCGCCTTGTACTTGTAGTTATTTAGTTATTGTTTAAATGAAATGCTCCGAAGTTTGGCTCCGTGCCTACATATTCTGCTATTACGCTCATGAGCTTCGTGCAGTCGCCCACAAAACTGTCAGATGTACCATTGTTGATTATCCGACACGCTAGGTCGAGAGACAAAACGTAGTGATTTGAAAGACTTTAAATTTAACAAGCTAAATGTCCAAAAACAGAAAACCAGACTGCAGGGATAATTACAATTTAAACATTTCTAGAATGGCTATTTAAAGCCCTTCATTTTGATACCCTACTCGTCCTAAATAGGGAGGAAAAAATTTTTTGGAACCTGTGAGGTTTTGACTTCGATTTCCGCTGATTTATTTTTTTAATATACCCAGTGTTACTTGCGCTATCAAGAGGAATCCAACGATACCTCATTCGTTAAAATCCATCAAGCCGTTTAGGCTGCAGAACGTGCCAAACAATTATCCATATATACATAAAAACATAACCCTCCTTCTGGCGCAGTCGGGTAAAAATCATATGTACTAAGTTAGCTAATGCCCGTTTATATATAAAATCTTTAATTGTCAGTCAGACAAACACCCAAAGAAAGAAACTTTAACATTTATACAATAAAATGTTATAATATTACCAAGTTACAATATTTACAATGTGTTTATTGTGGTTTAAATACGATATAATTACGTCTGTCAAATTCTCGGGTGATTCACCAACTAATTTAATGATGGATTCATAACAGCCTTATTCAAAGAGACGTAATTGTTTCACAGAAGCCAGGACAAACGTCATTAATGTGAGATTCGAGCAATAAAACAAGGCAAATATTTTATTAAAAGCAATTAAAGAGACGGAATTTAGCAACAAGTAAAACAGAGAACATTCACAAGAAAAAATTAACAAAATACAAGGGCTTTTTATAGCCAAATAGGTGCGGACTTCAGGACATACGGTTATTTTATTAATAAAAAAGTCAGTATGTTAAGTTTACTTTATTTATTATTTATTTAAGGCATATTTGCCATTATCCATACATAATAAATCCAAAAGTGTGACAGTCTGTCTGTCTGTTTGTTACACTGACACTAGGCCACGGAATACGTATTGTACTAATACATATAAATAAATATTATTTTCTGTCATAAAAAATCTTCTCAACGAACAACGTAAGCCTTTCTGTTACATTAATTTCTGTAACTCCTTGTATTAAAGTTTGAATCTATATTCCCAGCTATTAACTACGGCTTTAAGTCAGTCCTAAAGTTATATGTTAATAAATTTTATTCAAACGTAAAAAATCCAACGCCATTTTAACACGAAACATGAAATTTTATTTTCCGTTAGCACTTGTGTTTACGAGCGTACTAACCGCGTCTTGCTCGGCATACGCTTGTTTTATAGTTCCCTGTCGAAATAACTAGAACATAAAACACTATTTTATATTATAATTGTATTTGGATTTCATGAATTACTATGCTACAGCATTATTATATGAAACAGCTTCTGTCCGCTGTGCCCTCGAAAATTAAAAAAAATTCCTCCCGTGGAATGTTTTTACCCGATAGCGTCCGAAGAAGGCTTATGTTTTTCGAGATGGAAGGCTTATGTATGTATAATTTTTTGGCACAGTCGGCAGCCTTAACGGCTTGATGGATTTTACGTATGAGGTACTCTAGGGTTAAAAAATTTTAAAATCAAAATGAAGGGGAAACCCTTGAAAATTGAAAAATATTTGAAAAAATAGCCATTTTAGAAATATAATATAATCTGGCTACTATAAGTTGAACCTAGAAAGAAACTTCCAAATTCGAAAATTCTGTAGCCCCAATTGTAGTGTAGAAAAAGATTTTGATCATTTATCAGATCATGAGACCTAAACACGACTATTTCAATGTAAGTTTATGTAAAAAGTAAAGTGTTATTCTTATTGAAATTTTTTGGGGGCAAAATGTTGTTTGTTGTATATAAAATACAATGTATGTAATTTGAAGTATAATTTATTTTCTATAATCAAAACCAGATTTGATGGAGGGAGAAAATCCTGTATTTCATATCTTATTACATGTTATTTTCATACATCTTGTATCATATATCGTTTATTTAGATAAATAACGTGTTATAACTTACATAAAAGATCATAATCGTAATAATTTGATTATATGTTAATGTAAAAATTTGACTTTAATGTAAAAATTGATTGCACGCCACTGTTACGGCAGAATGGATGGAATGGAACTATTTATAATATTGTAAGACCTTGTATACCACATTTTATGCAATAAATATTATTATTATTATGACACTCATGATCAAGTATCAAAATTATGAAATCCAATTGTAGTACAATTCTAACCGAAAACAAAAGAATGCATCGAAAAAAGTGTTGCTAGTGAAAATAACTGCTAGGTTCTACTTATAGTGGCCAGACTATACATAACTTGATGTTTAAATTGCAATGGTTCTGATAGTCGGGTTTCTGTGTTTCGACATTTAGCTTGTTCTATGGCCAGAGTAGCCTATGTTACTCTTCAGCCCTTCACTAAGTAAATTCCAAAAATCAAATCGATTGGTTGCTTTGTTAAGACGTGAAGTAAGGACTAACAATATCAGGAAAATCTGTCAAATATGTTGCGGATATCCTAAAATTATCAAGAAAAAGTGAAGTGAAAATTTCAAAATAGATTCTCGTATAACGCCCGAATCTAAACTATAAAGTTTTATTTAACGATCGGTCTAGCCAGTAAATTGAATGCCGCAACTCATTACTCAGCTAGTTAACTGTCCGCCTGATTTAATAACATAGCTGCATATGTAGACGAAGCTCGTAGCTTTAGTTTGACTATGTTTGGTTGAGAGGGTGATATTTGGTATTGCACTTGTATATTGCAGTAATATAATAACGGCTTTTTTATTAAATTAGGATGCAAGCAAGCTGAAGTGTCACATGATGGAAAGTAACTGTCGTCGCCCATGGATACTTGTAACATCAGAAGTGCAGCAAATCTTTGCCGGCATTTTATTGAAGGAATAAGCTACAAAATTAGGGAGCAGGAATAAGGATAGGTAATGAGGTACAGGGAGTCGGTCTTTCGGTGTCTTTCTGTGAGGCCTTGGTATTGCCAGATGAGCCGGCCTATTCGTGCCGAATCAAGGCACTACCGCATTCCGTAGATTTTGTATATCTTCGTGCAAAATTTACATAAAATGTGACATCACACTTGTCTAGACAACTTTTTATCACGGAGCGTACATTTTCGTTAATACAATCACTACAAGTTGTTCAAATATATGAATTTCCCAGTCGGCAAATAAATCAAAACTATTATTACAGCTGTTAAGAGAATAGAAACTGAACGCTAAATCTCCCTAATGTTTCCGAGTAAAATATTACACAACCAAACACACGTCCAAGTGATGTAGTTCCAATTTGCGTCAGCGGTTTTTCATCTGGTAACGCCATTTATCAAGAAAAGCGTTGTATTAATTTTGTGTATACTGACCTTGCTAGCGAACTACATTCCACTAACACGCTAATAATATAAATTTGAAAGTTCGTTTGTATATTTGTCCGCTAACCGTTGAAATATATAGGGTACTAGCTTTTGCCTGCGCTCTCTTTAAGAAGTATTTCCATACAAACTTTTATCCTCTATTGTATCCCTTATATAAGTAAGATGCGTTTGTCTGACTGTATGAGATTCGATAACATTTATTTCCTACAAAAAGACAGACTAACTAATTTTAACATGACTGGAATCCCATCATAGGTCATGGTGTACATTTTAGACTGGTTTCTACATCTAGTGTTAAAAATTAAAGAGGTAGAAAATAGCTGAAAATAGACCTACGAGGAAAAACTAAAAGAAAACAGCTCACTTTTGATCTTGTCTTATAAATAGTCCGACCCGAAAAACGCCTGATTGTAATGACACAATAGAAATAACGAACCAGTAAGTCGACTAAGTGCGTTTATGTTTGTGTAACTGTAATGCGCTTCCATGGAGTACTGCTATAATAGTACATGGGCTTACCTGCAATGATTTACTAATTTGTCAGCTTACTGGTTTGTTGTATCTATTGTGGTAAACAGGTGAATGACCTGTAACTGTTTGAGTGACAGCTTATTTTATGGAGCAGTGAGCTAGTTTCTAGATATATAGCCACTTAAACATGTGGCATTTATTTCTAGTTTTGGCAGAAATATGTCTACGTGTCGCCCATGCGTGTCAAACCTAAATCTAGTGTTAAATGAGGTTTCATTAGTTAAAATAGTTGAGAAGATTTTAACTTATGAAACCTCATTTAATTGTTAACAAAATATATTGTACTAGCGCCTAACCACAGCTTTGCTTCAGTGAAATCAGAACATTCACAAATGAAAACATAAATGGAAGAAGGTAACTAACATTTTAAACTGACAGATTTTTGCGTAATTTGGAGCTCTCGGACCGGAAAAAATAAATAAATAAAATAAAATGTTTTTATTGCAGGTAACCAAAACCCATAAAAACTAAAAATTACATTCGATCAAGTGGTATCTCATAACACAATTACAATTTTATTAGTATTAAAATTAACATAATATACTTAAAGTAAAAAAGGATTGAAATTAAAATAATGTGGATTTAATGTGTAGCTCGATAGACAAGCTAGATAATGAAATCGCTAAATTACAAGGTTTATCATAATTTTACTGACAAAATGAGGATTAACTAGAATGTTGTAGAATCTTAGTTATCTGCTTCTTCCACTTATCTCTACAAATCAACCGAAATAAAAATCGATAATAATAACTATCATTATAGACCGTATACTCCGTACGTACTGTAAGCAAAATGTACCTTAGAAAAACAAATTTCATTAAAATCATTTCAGTAGTTTCAGCGTGATTCACGGACAGACAAAAAAACTTTCACATTTAAAATATTAATCGCATTTGACACAATTACCGTGATATAATTATCCTAAATTTGACGATAGCTTAATCTTTTTAATATTACAAATATTTTGATAACCTTTTTATTCCAACTCTACCAATAACAGGTCATCATTGATCTCGATCTACCGATCCTGTCCGTCTAATCTACCAATAGCGTGCGCGCGCCCCGCGAACTCCTCACCCCGCCAAAGTGACCTCACCAAGCTTATTCGAAATTCGAATGAATTTCATTCATGATTCTATTCACGAGTTCGACTGATATGATATTAATAGTCGCAGGTGAGAAATCTTGGACACTCGCGTACAATCGACTTCCGCACGTAAGTTCATTAACACTTGGCAGCTCACCTGTACCGTGACGTCACTTGGCCCGTTGCCAGGCGACGGACCCATTCATTGATACAGTAATAGGATATGTATCGATAACAGCCGTTTGCTAAGCACCTTCGATCTATACATTAATACGCGAGCGGATAACTCTGTACCCCTTTTCAAGAAAGACGGGTACGTGTTAAAATGTGAATTTTTGTCCAGTTATAGTTGACGTTGACGAGGAGCGTGTAATACCAATGTTATTTTAAAATGTTTTTTAATCTTGCATATTTTTAATAAATCAAAAGCTACACACACTACAACATTTTGAAATTACATTTTAATTATACGCGATTTTTTTTATATTATTTAGGGGGCAAGCGAGCAGACGCATTACTTGATGAAAAGCAACTGCCGTCGTCCACACTCTCGTCGTCGACACTCGTAACATCCGAGCCGCAAGTGCGTTGCCGGTCTTTATGAAGGAATAGGGATAAAGGGGATTAGAGAAGTTGGGCCACCGGTAAACTCTACACTGAGCGAAACACAGCTTACACGGCACAGCGCCGTTTTACGCCAGTTTTCTGTGAGGCCGAGGCGTTTATGCCAAATTGAAGTTTGTGATTGAATTGAGGATAGATTGCATTTTTTGTTCTCGTGGTGTGTATATATTTCGACTACAGGGCGACCTCTAGTAATAAATGAGAAAGTGTGTTTGTTTGCCCTTTCGTCACGGCCTATTCTTTATTTCCCAGAATATTCGTATTATATGCGATTTTTGAATTCCGTGCTAGCAAAGCCGCGGGCAAAAGTTGTGATTACAATAATTAACTTTCAAAGTGTTACTTTTTTATATCAAGATCTTTTATGCCTTGATTTAGTGATATCCTTTTAGAAACGAGAAAAGCTGCGGAAAAAACCAAGTGAGGCGATATGATCGACTGACAAGAAAATTGCAGCTTTTTCTGGGAGCTAAAATTGATCTTTTATTATCAAAGCAGCTATTCTCGGTCCAATAATGTTGTTTCCATTATGGCGCGTGTGATGTTTCTTTAAAATTTCCGATGTGCGGCAATTTTTATTAACCGTAACAGCATTTTGAACGATAAGGATAGTGCTCCGATTCAAGCGACCGCGAAGCGCGAGTACAGCGACTTTAAAGCGTTTCTTTAATTAGTAACGACTAGTGAGTTTGGCTAAAATAAAAAAATACATTATTAGTCGGCTCAATCTATCTATACATATAATAAAACAGTGAAATTGTCGTGTTTGTACAATTAATATTTTTACAAACTAATCAATTTGGGAGGCTAAGGAACAGGAATAGAACACAAATCGACGAAATAATAATTTATTTAATAGATATTAAGTGTCGCCAACACATAGGATACTTTTTATCCCAAGAAATGTACGGTTTCCGTGTTATACCCGTCAACAAGTCAATAATAATAGAGTTTAGTTTGACCGATATTGCCAAAATTCATTCTTTACTTACAAAGAAATCATAAAATACCAAATGTTGTCGCTTAATACTAATCGTAAATTTGAGTCTGGGAATACAGACAATCACAATACTATAATTTAATACAGGTCTTTTAGCAGTATTATTTTTTATAGTTTAAAACATAAAAAATTAAAGATCAAGTCTTTTAGTGTTTCAAAATGAAGATGAAAGTAATACTGCTAAAAGAGCGAATGCCGAATTGTCAAGGCCCCCTGTAGGTTTTGCGAGGACGTGATATGCTCACTGCTCAGGATAGAAGTTAGGACAGGCTGAACTTATTATGTTTATGAGAACTATACCCACTATCAGCAACGATATCGAAATCATTGAACAAAGTACAAAATTGACCATAAAAACATCCGTCGCGATTTAATCGCAAGTCAGCTTAAACGCACCCTTAGTTATTTTCATACCATGCTTCATACAAAGACGACACAAGAACAAAAAAATGAGCTGAAAAATATTACATTTTCATCGTTGTCTCGTATCGCTATTAAGATATTTATTATTCTTGAAACTTGTTTCCGCCTTAATTGGTTTGTGAAAAGATAAATATTTAAAGAAGTGAGTTTATGAAATGGGCTAGTAAAAAATAGATTTTTTTTAGAAATGAAGGCTGTGAAACCGGAAAAATGATTTTAAACAAAAAGTGTAGTTTGTATCTCACCAGATGATTAAGTGTCTGTTTCACCGCTTACAGATAGTCTGTCCACAATTTTATTTGACAGATGTTGTATGGAGAATCTATCAAAAAAGTTGTGGATAGCCTAACAGAAACTTTATCAGTAAGCTGTGAAACACACCCTTAATAAGTTGCAAGGTTTGTTTAAGTTAGCAATTAGGGAAATTATTATCCACAAAAACTACTTTCACGTCTTCAATTACGTTATTTAATTATGTTTAAAAGTTATATTAAATATGAGTATGTTTGAGGCGGGTAATCTCTAAAACTACCGAATCGATTTCAAAAATACTTAATTCTAAATGAATTAGTAAATGTCCAATGAAGTGGGCACGGAACAGCTAGGTCCCGATAAAGCTATAGACCACCAACTTAATAAAAAAACCTTTTTATGGTTCCGTACCCAAATCGTAAAAATATAACCCTATTACTAAGACTTGGATATTTATTGATTGATCATAGATGTCGCTAGGATGACGTCTCTATTACTCTATTGCTTGACACATAGTAGTCTTTAGCTGCTAAACTTTCGGAAACAAGTTTTCACAATTTTCTCCGTACGCGAGTCCAATTCGCTCTTGGCTGGTTTTTTATTTTTTTTCATCGGAAAAATACAACCTTTGTTATACACTGTAATGAACTTGCATCTAATATGCAATATAATGGGCGCAACGCAAAGGCTTTTTAAAAACAAGTCCTTTGACAAATGTGATGTTACATCAGTCTTTGAAAATTGACTACAACACGATTCGTTTACCTTTGCGAATATTTTCATAAAACATTTTAGGAATGTATCATTACTGCATATCGACAGTTACATTTTATATCAATGGTATAACAAAGACATGTTTTTAATTTTATTTTTGTTTCAAGTACTATTTGATTCGATATATAATACTAGATATTGTCCGCGACTATGTCCGCTTGAAATTTTATTTTCCTGTTTTCACAACATTTTTTGACTACTGCTCGGCTCCTATTGGTCGTAGCGTGACTTTATATAGCCTTATAGGCTTCTTCGATAAACGGACTAACCAACACAAAAAGATTTTTTTTAATTCCGGTCAGTAGTTCCTTAAGATTAGCGGATTCAAGCAAAAAAACTCTTCAGCTTTATATTATTAGTATTATAGTGAATTTAAATGAAACCGTGGAGCGTTCTACGTCGAGTGTCACAGGCGCGTGCTGTGGTACTCTATGGGAGCTATCGTGCGACTGAAGGTCCCGGGGAGTTGAGCTTCGGACCTGGACCATTTTTTATCTGAACGCTCTTTCAGCAGCTAGTTATTTTGGAAATATTTCAATAATATATATAATTAATATTATGTATTAGCTATTGAGTACAAAAATAGGGCTTGTTCTAAAATACTATTGTGAATGAATGAATGAATGAAATATTCTTTATTGCGCACACAATACAATGATACCAAAGTTATACAAAATCATAATAAAAATACATTTGTGTCACAAGGGCGGCCTTATTACTAGGTAGCAATCTCTTCCAGGCAACCGCGGGCAAAGGTGAGATTATAGCTTGTACTGTAAGTGTTAACTATTCCACCAAATTACTGTTCGGCTCCTATTGGTCATAGCGTGATGTTATAAAAGCCTTCGTTTCACTTAACAGAACTAATGCTAATAACTTATATTCTAAGTACCTCAAAGTATAGTGTGTCGATTACAATTTGTTGTTCTATTTCCGGCCAGTGGTTCCGTGGATGAGCGCGTCCAAATGAATAAAATCTTCAGATTAATGTTATTAGTATATTTAATCTAATATAATGGATATATCACGTCAATGTTGCCAAGTTTATATATTGCTCTATTCACTATCATAAAATTTTACAAATGGAACGTTAACACAAGAATTAATTGCACTAAAAGCTGTTGATTCTGGCTCGTACACAACGATGAAGTTACCGAACAAATATAGAAATTAATTAACTCTATCGATATTACTTTGGCAAGAACTTTGTGAATATACATTTGGATCAAAACACTAAAATTTCGACGTAAAATCGTTTATGTGCACTTACTGCAGCGCTATTTATACATTCGCATTTGTGATCATTTTACACATCTTATTAAAATGATAAATTAAAACATTTAACGACAAACAAAATTTTATGATCTAAAAAGTTATATTACACTCACAACATACTCACAAAAAATACGAACATTATCGTGAGGTCCTTCCAAACCATGTTTTTTAAGACCAAAAGGATACTTTGTTACCCACCGTCCTTTTAAAAAAGCCTATGCTTAAAAATTTTAAATTCTACTTTTGGTGTTGGGAAAACATCAAGTTCCTAAAATATTCGTGTTTTCAACCTCTTTGACGACCTCTGTGGCTCAGTTGGTAAGCGCGTTGGTAGCTTACGCCGGGGGTCGCGGGTTCGAATCCCGCCGA
>JAOTAV010050050.1:0-16371 GCA_026546445.1 Cyclargus thomasi
CCAAGTCTGAGCACCGTAGGTTAGGATAGGCAGTATGCACATGTCGATGAGTTTACGCTTTAAACATAGTGGAAGGTTATGCTTATGAAATAAGTTTCATAAGATGTTTCATAGACCAAAAACATTTCAACGCTTTTTCAATTCTTTGCTCTACTTCTTTGTCTATTATTAAAAGATGTGACTTGGGCCAAATATACGTACTCATTGACATAATGTATCTCATACCCTACTTATCGTGCTGTTAGTCGTGATTTTGGTGTTTGCCCAATTCATTAGAAGCCCAGCCTCGAAGCTTGCCGTGCTCAGGTCTTGTAACATAGACTGTAGGTTTTAAGCTGAAGTGGCAAACAGAACAATGTCATCAGCAAAACAAAGGTTTGTCAGCCTTTTTTTGTCGACAACTATACCCTTATCTCCCCAACCTGTAGAGACTTTCTTGAAAACTTCTTCTAAGGCAATCGTAAAAAGGCGTGGAGAGATAGGGTCACCCTGTTTGACACTCTGCTCAACTTTAAACTTTGGGCCTATGGATTCTAGTTTTATGGCAGCTGCGCTATTCTGATAAATTATTTTGAGTAGGTTTATGTAAGTGGGTTCGATATTCTGGTTATTGAGGGCTGTAAAAATCTATTTGTGAAATATGCTATCAAATTCTTTATTGTAATCGATAAAGGCCAAATATAAATTAAATTCATGGGACTTTTCTATTACTTGGTTCACGGTGTGGATATGATCGGTTGTTGAGAAGCCCGGTCGAAAGCCAGCTTGTTCAGGTGGTTGGTGAAGATCTAATTGGCGATCAATGCGATTTTGTTTGATTTTAATAAATATTTTGTAAAGGTGTGATATTAACTTATAGGTCTATTCAGTTTAGGTCTAGTCAGTTCTATTCTATATAATTAGAAATATCTGACATGTTTACGTAATTTTCTTTTTTTCCGATTTATTCTATTTCAATTTACAACTGAATCAGTATGATTATTCTACGATTTTTACATAATCTTATTTTATTAATGTATTTAGTTCACTTTAGCTGTATTTAAAAAAAAATCGAATATACTTTCAAATAAAACGATGCACTGCTCGGAACATAGTTCCATATGATTATGGAAACGAAGATGTTTAACATAGTATAGCGTATCTAATTCTTAACTTTCAGTTTTACATTAATACACTGACCTCGATATACAACTTACTTGACACTATGCCGGAGATTCATCATTCACAGTCTAAAGTATAATACTTTGTTTTGTTATAAGTTTACTAGCTTTTTTGCTCGCGTGGAATTCGAAAATCGCGTAAAAACTACGTACTGACGCCGTTGTAGGACATACTATGTATCAGATGGCGTTGTATGTCAAAAATGATTTTTCCTGTTTTCCTGTTCTTCTCTTGAAATTTTTCCCGATTCTCATTTGCTATAAACCTCACGGAGCCCGTGAACTTTCCAACAAATGCAAGACCTAGACACTAAACCTAGAAAACCTAGAACCTACCGTAGAAATCGGTTCGTCCGTTCTGAAGTTATAACGTCAGAAAGGAAAATCCGACTTATATTTATGCTAGATGATGCCCGCAACTCCGTCGCGCCAAGTATGTTTATCGCACGGGAACCGTATGTTTTTCCAGGTCAAAAAGTACCCTATGTCCTTCTCCTGTCCGTTGCGACATGAAGAAAAGATAAATAAACAAACACACTTTCCCATTTATAATAGTAAGGATAATAGATAACTAAAGGTACTTTTTAGTATATTTACTTAGAAATACTAAACTTTTTATTATATTTACTTAGATTCACAGCGGTAATTTAACGTTTCACAACATTAAAAATATATTTGTTTTAGCATAAGTTCTATGGTTTTTTATTCAAATTTAAAACAGTAGGCTAAATATGTTACTTTAACAGTCGTGTCTTCTTTTGATCTAGTCGTTTTCCTATTACTGTTTCCGCTAAAATTGGGATACTTAACTGAACTACTCTAACTAGAAGGTTATAGGGTAAGATGTTATCATTTTTTATAACTCTATCTTATGTACTAACATCTAAAGTTTTATTAGTATGACTCTACTTCTCTAGGAGTTTTTTAAAGCATGATAACAACATGCAACAGACATATTTCATTTATATTATGGTGTACAGCGAAACTTCTGAAAGCAACGCTAATCATCAGTGTAATTACTTCTAATGTTATCAACAATTATGCCCTGCGTGGTAATTGTTGATTCGTAATCACATTACGAAGTTAATTTTACAATACAAATGAATGAATGCACTTGTCGCAGCTTATCATTCCTGCTGAGTGTGCAGCGCTGGATGACCACGTGAGGAGATAGTGCTGCAGCGCTGCGCAACGCTCGTTGCGTTGTCTCCGAGGACTACAGTCAGTCGTTCGGCGCGGAGGCCCAGCTCAGTTCCCTCCCGACGGCCGGAGAGCACGCAGCGTCTGTACCCGCCCTTACAAAAACAATCCCGCATTGCCATCGATTTGTGTCTACGTAGCGATTCACGTACGCCACCCCCTACCCCCAGTGACGTAGTGCCGTAGTGTTGTGTTATCAGTTACTGGATTTTTTGTTTTGTTATGACAAGTTAATTTTGCAGTAAGTGCACCTTTTATTTATATTATCAATTGTTATATTGGATTGTAATTTACACTCATGAACAACTATTAAATTTATTTATTCACGGCATTTCATTATGGTCTGTTGATAATAATTCATTCAAAAATGGCAAAATAAGAACGTTAAGAAAATTATTAAAAATTGCGGAATCGAAATTGAGACAAATCTATGCACAGCAGAACAACACGTGTAGGGTTCCCTTGCCAAATGCTGCATCACAGTTATGGATATTTTCAGATGCTCTTTGCAATAAATCTGGAAAATAAGAAAATCATAAAAGCTCGCTTCGCTTAATAGGCTGTAATTTTTTTTGTAACTTTAAACATTTTTGTTATAACTAATATATTTGAATTACGTATTAGGTAGGTACGTAGGATATTCATAAATGTATTTTACAGCTTTCTTTGGTGGTATAATTAGATTTCACACCGGGAAGACACAAAAGACATCCGTGTCATAAGCGGCGTCGAACACCATGTATATTTTTACCCAACGAAAACAAACATTAAGGGCAAGCCCAAAATAATGTTGGTACAAGACTAACTAAAATAAAGTCATTAAGGACACGCTCGAAATAATTTCGTACCAAACTTAGACAGTCTAAAAATTGTTGAGCATGAAATTAAATAAAAATATGTCTAAGATAAGGAAAAATAATATGCTCATTGCTCAAATCACATAAAAAATACGTTTCTGTAAATCGTGGTTAAAATGCAAGAAAATCCGCACACATTTAGGAAACGTGCAATGAATATTTAATTTTAACAAATTCCTTCTTCGTAAGAAGTCCTTTTTCTGTTTCTATTATTATTATTCAAAGTAAATACATATAACAAAATAAGTTGTTTTTTTTAGAAAATTTGAAAAACTGTAGAAAATGTTAATAATATTGATGTACCTACGATCTAGGTCAAAACAAAGTCAAAATACATAATTATTAATTATTTGTAGACTAAATAATATTCCTACAAAATGTTAGCAGAATATGGTTATAAGTCATATGCGATGTAATTCTAATATGTCGTTACAATCCGTCACCACGTTTAGACAATAGTATGTATTGCTAAAATTGGATGTAGAGTCGTTTCGTAATAATTATAATTAAATTCCAAATACTTTCACTTTGAAATGTAATATAATTGTAAAAATATTCATAAGCAATTGCTGTCCAAAATGAAGCTATAAAATTACAAAAAGGCTGTTCTTGCAATTTTATGTTTATTGTTTATTAATAATACAGAAACAATAATCATTTTATGCTATACTTATAAACTTTTTCATTAAAATATGTGTAGTTAAAGCTTAAAAATACATTTAGTTATAGACGGTCGAATTAAAAAAATATTAAAACAGACGTACATAACATTATTTTATGTTTCATTAATATTTTATAACTTAAATTACCACTACTTTGATGATACAACCTGGTAATCATTAACTCCATGGTATAATAGGTTTTGAAAAGCATACAACCATTTTAATAATCGACTGGTGACCTGGCTATTACTTCTTGTGTAACTTGTAGTTTGCACCATAAATGGTAAAATTATCGAGTTGTAAAAAACGTATAAAAATGCGCCATTTTATACACGAATTTACATTTACCTTCTATTTAGCGAGCTTGTATCCAGTTTATATATATAGTAAATGTAAATATTCTTGTAATGTGCCCTCACACTTAAGTTCTTAAGATATTTACGATTCATTACGAGGTATTATTATTTTAATAGGAATTAACTGTCGTATTATATAGCGCTTAATTTACATTAGGAATATTACTTATTTACCTCCTATTAACATAAGTACATACGTATATAAACTCTACGAAACTTGAAGTTATCTTAACTTCAGGTTTCGTAGGGTTTAGTATCATATAGGGTAAAGTATTTTGTTATACTCAGAAAAGATTAATAAAAAACCAACCGTAGTAACAAAAAAGTTAAATATTTAGGCCTCGAACAAAATAAAATCCAAAGTTTTGTTTTTTTTTCTGTACGCTTAATAACGCATTAAACTTGAAATCTCATTTTAATGTCGCCTTGATTTAAGATTATGTTATTGATGCTAAAATTTAACAGTCTGATCGTAAAATAAAAGTAACAATGCTCTTCAACTTTAAACTAAAAGTATCTCAAACATAAAATAGGCTTATTTAAACGGCAGTAAAACATGATATTTTTTGATTCAATCAAAATCAATTGGATAATATTAAGTCGATATAATCGATTTATTGTATGGCTACTAGTTTTATGTTTAGAATACCATTTATTATAAAGGCACTTAACATAAAAGTAAGTATATATTTTTTAAAAGTGACACAAATAAAAATCATATTTTATTTTTAGACAGTATGGCTTCGCCTTAAATTGGATTATTTCTGGCTAATTGGAGAATATGTTGAGTTACTGTCAAGTAGTAACTAACTGATGATAACAAATAAGACCAATACAAAGTTTAATATTTAAATACGTTTATCATTATAATATTCACATTTTAGAGTAGTTAGTTAGCAATTATATTTGGTCATTGAACCTGCTTTGAGCAGCAATTTTAACACTTAAATACCTATTTATCTTAAAATGATGTCGATTCTCAGTTCTCATGCAATAATATGTTCAATTCAGTATTTAATATATATAATGATATTCTTGTGTATGACGAATTGTTATTATTGTAGAAAAACAAATATTAATTGGTTTATCCTAATATCTAGGTATTGTTAGTTCCATTACTCGAATTTTTTCTGACGTAATTCTTTTATATATCATTATTTTCAGCTTTAATTTTAATAACAGGGAAATCAAGCAGATGGATGGTTTTACCCGTAATTTTTTAACACCTAATTGTAAATATTACTTACATTTCTTCGTGTAACTTTTAAGTTTGCCAGACGATAATAATCTTCACATGCGCCATCTTCATTCTTCATACATTACCTTACTCGGCGTGTTGCATCTCTACTGTCTTGTCTACACAGAAACGGTTTTTGTCCAAAGGGTTAATGCATTTCTTTACCGTTATATGACTACTACTCGAGTCGCCATAAAAACTAAATCGACCAGCCGATTACAGGTTAGAATGTTTAATATGTTACAACACTTTACAACTGTAATATGAACTAGTTGGACGACGCTTCTTCGTTCATAGCTGATTCAGGTATTTACAAAATATTTAAATATTTCGTTTGAAAGTACTATCAGCGGTACAGAAACTGCGCGGAAATATGCAAACTAAATTTGAGTTTGCGATATTTCATCCTCGTTTCGATACATTCGACAAGATTTACTGGCTTAATGTAAATCGTCTTATTTAATTCATGCCCTCTCATTTTAAGATCGCCAAATAAAACCTACAGCTTGCCTCGAGTACAGTTTTTTTTAATTTACTTTTATTCAGAGATTCTAGCAAATCTATAAATATAGTATCAAAAGTAATAAATATAGTATCAAAGCAATTTCAGAAACGACAAATTTTAAACAGTAAGTAAACAGAATGTTTGCAACTGAATGACTAAAGATTGAAATATAACGAGCATTATTATATCTTGCGATTATAGTTCTCCTTTTATAGACAAAGGGGGCATACGTGGAGCCGCAACTTCGCGACGACCTGGATGCGTCCGAGCGATTAATTAAAACGGCAGGCCCACTAACAGACCGTAATTAAAGTAAAAGTGAACAATGTCTTGCCGTCTTCACGCACATTCGGAAATAGGCAAAAATATGCATGAAAATTTTACGCTCTCTACCGGTTTTTAGTCTTCTGAAATCTATATTTTTGGTAAAATTTAAAATTACGACACTTTGCCTCCGCCACGTAGACGCGTTTTTATGTATAGGCCGATTATAACGCATGCGTTATCTATTTTAACTAAATTTTGAAAATTGTAATGCGGCGTCATTACCGTTGCAATATTTAACTTAATTGTCATCCTAATACAAAGTGTACTGAAGCAGAGATCGCAATAAGACATGCAATATCGTAAAATCGCAATAACGCGCGTGTGTAGGGGACGCTTTATTGTTAAAAAATATCGCAACTTAAATTATTAGCAAAATATAGAGGAAAAAACCATAATGCATGCTTTTTACAAATTAAAAAACATTAATTCACTGATCTTTCATCGAAATAATTAATGAAATCAAAATGTAAATCTCTAATAAAACGACTAATGACTTCATAATAAAATATCGTTTTAATTGAGTAATAAAATTTGCTGCAAAAAAATTTGAAATGAGACATGAAATTTTCTGGTCAATTTTTGACAAAAACTGCAATAAAAAAATCTTTGCGACGATGTCAACGCATTGCGTGAAGAAGTCTTCCTAGCATGACACACGAGTAATTATTTCTTAACAAGTAATTAGTAACTGTTACATAACGCACGACATTTTAACCTGAATACTCCTTCTCATAAAATGGGTCGCATTTATTATTTGTCTTGCGAGATCTAGGTCTTACTTTAATCCTGCAATTCATAACGAGAAGACTCTGGAGTTACGTCGTAGGTAAACTGTTATTTATATCATGAAACTTCATCATCATTTTTAAATATTTTCCTGAAAGAAAAAATGTATAAAGAGATATTTAACATATAAGAGATTATTAAGTTACGAATTAAACCTTTAATGAAACGAAGAACCATCAATAAAAAAAGTTTACTGACATTCAGAAGATCAATGTTTCGACTCCGATTCGGACAACGATAAATGCTTTACTTCCCTTTCGGGAATTCCCGACAAATATACCCTACATTAGTCCCACCACAAAGACATAATTTATACATCTAATCTAATAGTATCTCCTTGAAAAAGGAAATGGTTTCGGTGAAGGCTCTAGGAAGAAACAAAAACTGGTTCAAAGAAAGACAAATGTTTCATTAAAAAAGAAGAAAAATTGCTGACAATTAATTATCAGTAGTTTATTAAAAGATTTAGCACCCTAATAAATTTAGTATCATTATGCTTAATTCTTCGTTATGCGACGCGAAATACGCGAATATGTTAATAGCACGATATCAATAATTAAAAACTTGTATATTTTCAATTAATTAAAGTAAAGAACTCGATACCAATTAGCATTTAGATAGTAGCTATCATCTTTATCTATGCCTCGGAGCTACTCAATATCGTATTAATTTAAATGATTTTAAAATACTTCTAATTGCCTCGCATAATGAGATTTAAGAAACAAATGACGAACGTGTTTGTGGTGCTGGGAGTAACTCCGGAAGCTGACTGTTGACTGGTTCTTCCATCAGCCGAGAGTCGCTACTTCATAGCTATGACGTCACTAATTGATTCTGATGAACAATTAAGTTTGAGTTATCGCATCTCATTAACGATTTCGGTAATTAAAAGTTATTTATGTATCGATCTGGACGAATTCCGTTCATTGGTAACGATTATTATTTTTTAATAAATCAGTATCATCGACCCTATCTAGTTTTATTGAATCTCATCATTAATTACTTTTAATATTGAAAAGTTTGCCTTTTTCTGAGGTTATATCAAAAAACTATTTCCGCGCGATAAATTTTTTGTACAACAAAATATTATTCCACGACAGAATAAACTTGCCAGGAAAAATAATCCGAATTAAATAAATTATTTTTAATGAGTTCAATAACCGCATAAACGAATCAAATAAACCTAAACTTGCATACAAACTTGCAAATGGCGATAATTCAAGAAGATTTACAATAGAGGTTACGTAGATCAAGTGTTGTAGCTTTCACTGAATAAGACTCGTTATTACATTCGGATCCACACGCAATCGTTTTAGGTAACTCAGATAATTTGTGACCATGTTACGGTGTATGATTGCTGGCATTACCTCATATTCTATTATGGCGCATTCAAATACCATATTCGTTGTACTAAGCAGTCTGGTTGTCTGGAAGAAACCGCTTTTAGCTGTAAGACCGCCAATTTGTACAGTTCCTTTATTGTATTTAAGTTTAGTTGTTAAGTTATGTACAAATAAAGAATTTTCTATCCAAGCAGTAATGCACATAAGAGTAGAATTGATTGCATTCTATAGCTCAATTTGGATTTGATGCTTTGGCTATTTAAGGTAAAGCCCTCAGTCAAATCAAATTTGTTAATATCGACAGCGTTCAAAGTTTATTGAAATCAACAATTGTTTAGATTTAATAATTTGACGACCTCTGTGGCTCTGTTGGTAAGCACGTTGGTAGTTTAAGCCGGGGATCGTGGGTTCGATTCCCGCCGACGGCACAAAAAAGTTTTTCAATGTTCCTGGGTCTTGGATGTGTATGAAGTATGTGTATCATGTAATAAAAATCTTAAATATGTGTATAGTATAAAAGTATTACATATATTTCCGTTGTCTGGTACCCATAACACAAGTCCCTCGGGTACTTACCACGGGACCAGGCTGACGTGGTGTAAAACTTCCATAGATATATTATATTAATATTTGTTCAACTATCACGCATATCTATGTAATATTTGTTAAAAATCGGCGTCGCAAAGTTTTTCATAATAATTAGTTAAAAATCACAAATTCGCCCTGCTTAGAAGGTAGTAAAGCCAAACATTTGAGTAAATATTAACATATTTATTAACAAAGACATAAAAGGAACAATGAACACAATAGTGGGGGTAATTTAAAATTTTCTCATAAATAGCCGAGCGTGGTTCAGCGGCATCCATCAGGAAGTGTGGACGTGTCGCCCGTCCTGAGTTATTGAAAGGGAAGAATTCGTGTCATATTGTCCTATGAATATGAAGTGTTCGGTCGGAATAATGAAAGTTATAAGCAGTAAAACCTTCTTTGTGTTATTGTGAAGTAATGGGGAATATGCATGATTTATTATTACTTTTTTAAATATATATTTCGTTATTGAAAAAAGTTGTAGTCCAATCAATTTTTTGATAAAATTTAAAACAATAAAGTTATAAGCCTTTAGATATCCGATATTGATTGTGACGTCAAAGTCCATAAGCTGCATACAAAGTTCATACTGAATAACGTAATTTATTATGAGCTTTTTGAGCAAAAGAGATGGGTAGTAAACTTAAATTTTGAGCGAAAGAGATAGGTAGAAAACTTAAATTACTAATATCTTACTTATTTCTGAACAGAATTCAGAGATTTTGTGTCATTCTGAGTGTCTTTTAGCCTACTATAATAACAATTTGCATTCAATATATTTGTTTTACACTCATTCTCCTATTGAAATAAGGACTTTTGTAGTTGTACTAGCTAGTTTTTGAAACTAAACCATTCTCAAATCTTCTGAAGCATACACAAAAATTTCATTAAAATCAGTCCAAACTTTTGGGAGGAGTTCAGTTAACATACGCACAAAAGAATTATGTATGTTAAGACTATTAGACTCAGTTATGATCTGATCCCCTTTTTAATCTCTTTGGAGGTTAGATTTTGAAAATTCTTCTTAGTGGATGCCAGTATCGAAAAAAAGTAAATTTGAATTGGTTCTTCCTGCTGGACTTAGGTATATTGTATGCTAGTTGTGCCCCGCGGTGCTACTCCCGTAAAAAGTAGCCTATGTATTAATCCAGAATACCAGCTTTTTAAGCGTGAAGAAGTAACAAACATTTATATATATAAGAAACCTTTATATATATATATGTATTTTAAAATAATACAAATCATACATTTATCTGATTATTATGTAAATAAGATCATCCCATTTGCCGCGGCAGAGCAATGTTTCGGCACGAATGGGCCGGCTTGACCGGAGTGATGCCTAAGCCTCACAGGAAACTGTCGAGAAACGGCGCTGTGCTGTTTCGTTCAGTGAGTGAGTTTACCGTTGGCCCCACTTCTCTTATTCCCATTCCCTATTCCCGACCGACAATGCACTTGCGACTCTTCGGATGTCACGAGTGTCCATGGCAGACTATTAAGTTTTAAGCCTACCTCGATGATGCTAATTAGGTTTTGTCCAGACTGAATTTAGTCGTCTAGACTCTAGACGTCTAGGAATATGTATAACTTCAATTTATGTGAGGAACTGAGCTGGAAAGGCTTTGTTGTCTGTACCTCATGATGTCGTTGCCCGCAAAATTTGAGAGACGAGGGGTTTTTAGTTTGGACATATTTTGCAATAGACTCCAAATTCTGTTATTTTGATTCAAAATTCTACAATGTGTAAAAATATTATTTTGCTCAATAAATAAAAAAACCAACGGTAAATGCATTAAAGCTCTAAAATCTCAAAATCGGTTGTTTGCTTGACGTATGGAATAAAATTTTTTTATATGTTGATCCAAATTGAATCGAATTAGGTTCAAAATATTGTTGATTATTGGATAACATTTTGTAACTCCCTTCTTTAAAAATATCTATTTATAGAAACATAAAATGACTTACCTCAATTTACTAATTTGTATCTTGATGACTGCCTAAATTTTCCATGTTAATTTCACTTAATTTAGTATTTTTATGTTTAAGCTTTTGATTGTTTACCGTTCAACATTTAAGATATTTTTGTTTTATATTCCCATGGACGTAGGCAGTGGCCCCGGCAATACAGCTTATACTCGTGTATGGGTCAGAGGCTCTAGTATTTAAATGTACAACTTTTTGGCATAAATAAAGTTATTATTTAAATACTATATTTTAAAAAAGTTTTTTAACGAGACATAAGAAAAAGGTTTCCTAACCAAACTAGAGGTAGCAACGCGTATAACTAAAGTCAATGAAAATGAACATCCGAGTAAGTGTTAAGTTCTTAAGAAGTCGTAATGTTAACAAAGTGTATAATGAGTGTTTTACCGTCATTACAGCATAAAGAAAGTATATTGAAGAAAGTGAGGGAAAGGAGGATTATATAAGTGACGAATATATATATGCTTGTTCCCGTGTTCCCGATTAGGGTATGTTCATATTGCAATTTAGAAAACTACCTTTTTCTATAAATGGAAGCCGCATGGAATCCTGGACATATATTCTAATAAAAGGTGTAATCTATTAATACATCTACTTTTTTTTTTAGATTCATCACCTAGATGATGAAGTTGATAAGTTACATTTGTAGGTAGGTGTGTGTCTACTCCTCCTATCTTCTTCAGATTAATTTCGTTGCGGGTCCCAAGACAGCTTTAGCACGTCCCTCGGGCTCCCCGAGATCACATCAAAGGGTTTTCGTGGTTGGATACCGCTGCTGATCCTGGCGACACAGGAGATACAGTGGTGGGAATGTGTGGTGGGCCAAAGCCCGTTTTAAAAGTTACATTTGTCTAAACTCTTAGGCAAAAAGTAGTATTTTCAAAAAATTAGGTTTCTCAATTCGACCATACATATGATCTTATTTTTTGTTCTAATGTTGTAAAAGTGTTATTGTCTGCTTCTTCCACTAATTTCTTTAAGTTCATTTACTACACAAGAGAATATTAATTTAATTGGTACACTCGCTGCTCCAAAAGTTGGAATATTCCATTTATTTAAAAAATATTTTTTACACTTACTGCTTTGCGATGTGAATTGACCCTTATAG
This sequence comes from Cyclargus thomasi, assembly GCA_026546445.1. Classification (NCBI taxonomy): domain Eukaryota; kingdom Metazoa; phylum Arthropoda; class Insecta; order Lepidoptera; family Lycaenidae; genus Cyclargus; species Cyclargus thomasi. The sequence goes on from JAOTAV010050050.1 coordinate 12,113, forward strand.
TTTAATCCACACCTTTTAAGCGGCAATAAAAAACGGCTTAAGCACAAACCTCCTTAGAGGCATATTCTGGAGTCACCCTATTCAATGTTGTAAGCTGTGATCCGCCCCAGGACTAAGGAGGCTAGGCCACAAAAATCAATTCGACATTTAATTAATAAATAAAAAAATGTTATCGCAAGAACTTTTATATAGTATAGATAAGTTTGTTTATTTATACGAGGGTTGTATTAACAGTAATTGCTATTAACAATTTTCTTCTCGATGTTTCGGCCGTGTACACTACTCGAAAATGAGTCGCATTAAGTCTTGATTGATTGTAACTTGTTTAGAAATGTCCTCAAGCTGAAATGACGCTATGTACAAAAAAGACTTTTTGAGTTATGAGCTTAAAAAATATCCACAACCGAACATATAACCTCCTCTTAGAAGTCGGTTAAAAGCGGCAATTTTTCTATGGGCTCGGTACTTCATAACGGCAATAATAATTTTAATATTTCGTTGACTACAAAAGCTTCAAGTTTAGTAAATTTTTAGCAATATTCCGCGAAACAATTAATAATTAATAAAATAATTTTCGCGGAATACTGCTAAAAATCTTAATTTACTGAACTTGAAACTATGGATTTCCGCAAAGTAACACCTGATTCTATTAAAGACTACAAAAGCTACAAACGTTTTGGTAGTCAAGTCGACAGAGCCTTTTTTTTCTGATTATGATGGCATCAAAATCTCAAAATCTACTAGATGTTTTTTCGGCTATCGGTCATAACTCACAACCAAATTAAAAACACCACATAGAAGCTTTCCGCAAAACAAATTGTATTTACTACAAAAACACGATTCAAATATTTAGAGGGCAATCGAGAACGGTTTACTCGGAAAACATCTCATTGGTACACGCCTCCACCGGGGTTTGAACCTGCACCCTCTCGATTGCTAACCAAAGGTCTTAACCCACTAGGCTACGGACGCTCTAAATTTCTTATCTTTATAGAACTTCTATCTGACTTCTATTAATAGTCGCAGCCATTAACATTTGCCTCGCTCAAGTTCAATGCGAGAACATAAAAGAACCTTAAAGATTATCTTACATTTAAATTTATTTTGGGAGCACCCTTTTAATCGTAATACGGTTCTTATCTTAGAAGTTATAAAAATAGTACAGATACCGAAGTCGAGTGGTTTGATATAATAGCTTCGTTCATATTAGGTTACGGAGTATAAAGCATGACTTTTCTTACGAACCAAGCATTTATTCAATCGATGTATAAATTATACCCAAAAAAAACTAGCTGACAAATCATCTAATGCCAAGTGATAGCTATTTGTAATACATACTGAGTTTCTCGTATTGAAGAGTTGTACTTCAATTTCTAACTAATCAGGTATTTCTTACACATTAATCACAATAAGCAATAATAAAAAAAATGTAAAAACGGGATAAAATTTCACGCGGACGTTGTCGAGGGCAACAACTAGTTATAAATATTAATTAATAATTTAACAAAATGTAACTCATAACAGCTGTGAGAAAGTGTTTGCAAATAGAGCAGCAAAACCATGGTATTGTCACAATAGACTGAGCAGTAAACCGACTTAGGGTCAATTCACACCGCAACGTGACGAGGCGTTGCGCGTAGATGCATTCCAAATGATTATAAATGGAATTGACAGATTTCAATGTCACTTGCATAACATCTCACGCATTTGAAGTCTGTCAATTCAAAATTTAGAAGTGCATTTGCAAGAATCGACGTCATTTTGCATTTCATTGGAAATGTTTTCAAAATTTGTAGGTTTGACGTAGTACGCTGTACGCCGGCGCGCACCGCGTCTCTGCGTTGCTAAGCCGTTTAAAGCATGCTTACAGCCCATTACAGCCGAACTAGTAGTCCTAGTACCTGCGCGGATTTGTCTGAAGCCAGCCTACTGGTTCGTTAAGTCTACTGTGGCACCGTATTAACGGATTACAGTGTTACTTCGGACGGGAGCTATTTGCTCTGATTGTTGATGTATTACGACTCCCAGACACACGATTTATCTCCATCGCTATAATGATAACCCTTCTTTATCATTCTCAATCAATACAACATGTAACCAGTAGTTACCGAGTTACTACAGACCTACAATTACAAGGGTGGTTTTGCGCGTGAATTGTTATAAGGAAGATGTAAATGCTGTCACAAATTGGTCAGGCAGCACGACGTCTGTCGGGTCCACTAGTTTAAATATAAAATTACCGGCAGCCCCGCAGGATTTGCTTGTGTTCATCCTTTTAGTTTTATCCCTCGTGAAATTATCGAGTGTTTTTTTACCCCTTTTTAAGTATATAATTTAAATCATACGACGGGGGTTTTTTAATAAAAAAAAATTTAAGGCTTTAATGTATGCTCTAAATAATCGACGATGCTAGTTGACCACCAAACAATCGTTCGTAGTACTTTGTCAAAGAGTTGATCAAAGACTATCATAGACTATAATCAGCGAGCAGAGTATATGCCCTCTCCACATTTGTGCTCGCGTGTCATCGTCTGTATTCGCTTAATATTAAGAAAGAGTCATGAGATACGTAACGATTACATCACTAGAAAGGCTTTCGATATTTTCTATTTTTCGCCCGCACGGGGACCGTGAAGCGGAGCAAATATAATTGCTCTCATCATATTCATCATCACACGTGGAACCAATCTCAGTTCCGGATGACTCGCACTCCGATTCGATCTACTTGTTTTGTAAAAGTTACACTCATAAAATAATGATTCTTCGGCAGAAGACTCGTTGCAAAGAGTTGCCATAGTATAGTCCCTTGTCAGACATTATTTGTGATATATGCGCAAGCGACCAAGCATCTTGAATTTACCCAAACAAATATTTACAAAATACCCTTTAAGCTTTAATAAGCGCTGCTACTTTTACAGTTAACTCTATACATACAGGTGACTTATTATAACATTTATAAAGACTTTTTTGGATACAATCTGTTTTTTTTAATAATAACAACAATAATCTTTATTGATGGTAACAGTATATGTTATATTATATGTATATTTTGCAACTTCTCCTAATCTTTGATTTTGCAAAAGACTCTATGGTATATTTTACAGTCTACCAAGCAGTCTACAGATAGTTATTTTGAAATTTTTTTTTGTTCACTTAAGGACAAAGCTCTGTGTACTTCTGCGACTCTTAAATTAGGAGACGTTATGACATTAGACCAATGTAACGTTTTAAGGGCTCCAACTGATTCTTCCATAGTAGGTGCGCGCTTACGCGACGAGCGAACAAACTCTGGCCTCGCAACCAACGATGAACATCGCGTCACACACGAGATACGTCAATTTTTATGAAATAACTCAGTGTGCGCACACTGGTCGCCGCGGCTAGATTTGATACTTATTTTATTTTAGAAATTCAAAAGAGAACAGCATTATGGGACCATTCATCGGATAACTATCCAGATATAAAAAGGCATTTGTTTGGAAGTAACCAAATATATTGGGTGGGGAAATTATGAAAGAAAAAAAAAATGGGGAACTTGGTTAATTATTTATATATTGTTGTAGCCAGTAATATGGGGTTTAAGTATGTTCAAGATCTCGTAAAAAGTTTTTTAGACATTGTCATGTAGTTAAAAAAATTATCTTCATATTGCAGTACGTCAGAAAAGTATGTGTGATATATTCCTTTTGTAAGCCTCTCCGGTAACAACGGATGAATTCAAAAATTCTTAGGCCTTTTCTTCTTTCGCTTTTGTAATAATGTACAAACCATATTATATATTTATTTATGTTCTATTTTATTATTTTGAGTATGATTATGTAGGTAAATATGTATATGTTTATGTGTGTACGCCCTATCTAAAATCTCCCATCACTTTTCTCTCCATAGGATTGCTGAAAAAAATTCTCTGTTAGAGATAAGCAGTACCTGTAGTGTCGTCTTTCTTTTATGTATAGTTTCTTGTTACTGATTTGTATGTGCAACAAATAGTAAATAAAGAAAAACTAGCGCAACAATAATTTCTTCTTCGACGTCCATTTTAAAGCACGGTGTGAATAGGGAATATGCGTGTAAAACAAAATTTATTGAATGCAAATTATTATGATAGGGGGCCTAAAGATATACAGAATCACAAAACATCTCTGAATTCTGTTGAGAAATAAGTAAGATATTACTGATGTAAGTTTTCTACCCATCTCTTTCTACGTAATTTAGAATTAACTTTGTATGCAGCTTATAGAATTTGATGACACAATCAA
>JAOTAV010050071.1:0-16370 GCA_026546445.1 Cyclargus thomasi
TTCAGAGATTTTTTGTGATTCTGTACATCTTTAGGCCCACTATCATAATAATTTGCATTCAATAAATTTTGTTTTACACGCATATTCCCTATGGGGCAGATGGGTCACTCGATGGAAAGCAACTGCCGTCTCTCATACACACATGTGGCATCAGAGGAGTTGCAAAAACTTTGCCGGTTTTTTGTGAGCCTTAGCATATTTTATATTGAGAAAAGGAATAAGGTGTAGGGTGTTGGGCCTCCGGTATTCTCTCAACGAAACAGCGCAACTTCTGTTTCACGTCGGTTTTCTGAATGTCCATGGTATATTTCGGTCGAGCCCGCCCTTTTTGCCGAAACATGCTAAAGAAGAAAAACGCAATAACGGGTTTTGACTCTGCATCTAAAACGCGAACGTTTTATTAAAAAGTGTCAATGTTGAAACGAAGTTTATTGCATTTGCAACAAATCCAGCAAACCAATAAACTCCGACCGGTTATTCCAATACCCTAGCGCGCTAGTTCCCAACCAGTGGCCCGCAGACAGAACATGGCCCGCAAACAATTTTACATATCCAGTCCTGGGTTTAACGATTTTGGGTCTGGTGAAGAAGATCCAAGCTCAGAAACCTTTTTTATTACATTCAAAGTGGTCTCTATTAAATAGAAAAATATACCGGTATATAAAATTTATTTACTGTCTAAAATAATTTAAATAATAACATTATATGTAAACTAAAATGTGACGACCTCTGTGGCGCAGTAGCTGAGCGCTTTGGTAGCTCCCGCCGGGGGTCGCGGTTTCGAATCCCGCCGACGGAGCAAAAGTTTTTCAATGCTCCTTTGTCATGAATGTATATTAAATATGTGTATCATATAATAAAATCTCTCACTATCATATAAAAACTTAAATATGTGTATAAAAAGTATTAAATATATTTCCGTTGTCTGGTACCTGTAACACAAGTCCTTCGGGTACTTAGCAGTTAGCACAGGACCAGATTGACGTAGTGTAAAGCGTCTATAGATATTAAAAAAATCTCCATCTGGCAGAGTACCCAGCAAACTGTTAGCATTGCATCGTTGGACTGTAAATGCTATCCGTTTTGCCAAGTAGCTCCTGGCTCTGGGACCTTGGATGGCTTCGATAAGCTTCTCCAAAAAGCTCCCTAAAAAGCTTATGCGCCGAATACTACGAACGGTATATAAAAGTAATCAATGGCATGTGTATTATAATTTATATTATAGAGTTGACTGTGAAAATGTCAGCGCTGAAAGCAAAAAAACATTTTGGTGATTTATATGAGCAAATACGTCGCTTAACGCTTCCTACTACTAATGCATTTATGGGATACCCATTCACCCTAAAGTATTATCACTTACTTTTATACATCTGTATATTTTTCATTCTAACTGAGACAACTTTGAAGGTAATAAAAACTAACATCATTTATATTTGTTACACTCTGTATATTATTGTCCCTGACTAAGGAGAGGTTAGGAACCCCTGCCCCTGCGGCTATTGATGGCTTAGGAATTGCGAAACATCCATACATTTAACTTCCACAGCCGTTTAAGGTTGAGAGAAGGGCGTTTTGTAATCGGGTGACACAATCGTTTATTCATAAGGGAATATGCGATTCTTTTGGGACTGCTGTCGAGAAGAATTTCAATTATGTTGTTAACAATGACTATATTCCACTGTACTACTTAAATTGTGTTTATATTTAACTAGCTCTCGCCCGCAGCTGTGCTGGCGTCGAATTTGAAATTCGCGTAATAATATAAACTCGAGGTCGCCCTGTGTTTGAAATTCGACCGTATAAATATTTAAATCCAACATGTAGAGGAGTTAAAAAAACTATATTCTATTCTCAATTCAATCACAGACTTTCATTAGGTATAAAAGTAAAAAAAAAAACATGTCAACCATCAAACATTTATATATATATGGTACATTTGAATTTGGTTTTAAAATTTAACGAGTAACAGAAATCCATTAATTACATAATATTAAAAAGTTCGAAGCGGTCTACTCGTGGACAAAGTTCGATATTGGTAGAAGTACTTTACTCAAACTTTCGCTCGCAAAATTCTTTGTGCCATCAAACAATTATCAAACTTCAATTTCACAAATGGTCTCGTTTACTTTTGCTTGGGTTTTGAAATAAACGATATCTAACGTTTATATTAGTGCGTAGGAAGGTAGGATACGAAATTGCTTTATTGATTTATAATAAATAGAATATTAAAAAAAAAGTCAGGCATTCAGCCTTTGAGTTCTAAATCTAAGTTAATTTTGTTTAAAAATATGACATTTTACTTCAGTCTTGTGTTTTGTAGGGTTCCGTACTCAAAGGTTTAAAACGCGACCCTATTACTAACACTTCCATGTTTGTCTGTCCGTCCGTCTGTCTCCAGGCTGTATCTCAAGAACGGTAATAGCTAGAGCGGTGAAATTTTCACGGAATAGATATTTCTGTTGCCGCTAAAACATCAAATAATAACAAAATAAAATCTTTCCGCACAAATTCTTTGCTCTCTATTGGTACGGAACTCTTTATGCACGAGTCCAACTTGCACTTGGCCGGTTTATAATAAAACCGTTTAAGAGTAACCGACTGACATTTATTATTGTAAATATTATTATTTGTATGAGTAAACAAAATATTTTATTTCCAGGTCGGTCACGACTGGGGCTACTACACTATGGTGACAGACCTGCCGAAGTACTCCCACGATGTGCTGAAGTTCAACATCGCGACTACGGGCACTTTGACAGCCCTACCGTATATCGCCATGTGGCTCAGCTCCTTCCTCTTCGGTTTTGTCTGCGACTTGTGCATCAAGAAGGGTTGGCACACGATCAAAACTGGAAGAATTATTCACACTACTATTGGTATGTTTAAATTTTTATGGCGGGTGTACTCTCGGCGAGACACAGCGAGACCGCCCGACCGCGAGAGTGTAAATGGGTGCGCTCGCCTCGTTTCGCCGCGAGAGTCTCGCCCGAGAGGTCTCGGCGAGAGTATACAGTCGGCAGAAATAAAAGTATCATTGCTCTACAATTATTAAAAAAGTTAGTTTAGGTACTATGTTGAAGTTGGTTTTGTCTCAGATGAGGCACTCAGAAGTCTTATTCTATTCAGCGATGATTGTAGACCGTTCATCGTACAAGCATTTTTAACACAATCGTTCGTAATATTTTATTATGAGTTGATTTGATCAACGCGATCATAGATGATCATCGGTGAGCAGAGCCATGTATAATATAATAATAATAATATCTATGTACACTTCACACCACGTCAGTCTGGTCCCGTGGTAAGTACCTGAAGGACTTGTGTTACGGGTACCGGACAACGGAAATATATTTAATACTATATTAAACACATATTTAAACCCCCGGCTTAAGCTACCAACGCGCTTACCAACTGAGGTACAGAGGTCGTCAAATGTATGCCATTAACACAGTCATATTCGTATGTTGTCGTCTGTTACCGCCAATTGTGAACAGGGCCATAACGATGTTTACTTGATATATTACTTGATATCATTCTGGTCATCCGTTTAAGGACCACAATCGCCAAAAACTTAACCTCCACGGCCTATCATTTTCCACGGAAATTGGTGCAGTGACTGATTCTGCTAGTGTTACAGCTTGATTACAAAATGGAATTATATTTGAAACCATCTCGCTTGGAATTTAAAAATACATTAGTATTTTTTACTCTTGTAAGATTCTTAACAAAATAATGTTTTTCCAAGACCAAAAGTACCCTATGTTTCTCTCTCAGCTATGCCAAAATTACAAGTATGGATGCGCGCGATGCGCGGTTGCTTGACACGAGGATTGGGAAATCACCATTTTATGGCCTTTAACAATGAATGTTGTACAAAAAAATATTATACTATGTAGTAGAGGTCGCCCTGTGGTCGAAATTCGACCATACATATTTAAATTCATCGTGTAAAGGAGCTATAGAAATAAAACATATTCTCAATTCGACTTTAAATTGGCATTAAGGTCTCGTTACCAGGCCATAAATGAAAGAGTGTTTCGTGTAGGATTATCGTGTCATGTCAAAATATTATAGTGTGCGTGTTGTAATGTGCGTAGTGTTTTATTTATTAAAATTCTACAAAATTAAAGCACAGTTTTTAAATAATATTGATATTCCACGCTCCTTCCCTATATCAACTACAACTGGGAGAAATTTAATGCTTCAACATCTACGCGTCTTTCGTAAAAAGGGGGGATCGAAGTTTTCCGCTCACGTATTAATATGCAGATCTATCCATATAACAATTACTTTAATTATCTATCTTATTATAGCCGCCACTGGTCCAGCTATCTGCATCATCCTGGCCTCGTACGCCGGCTGCGACCGCACTGCCGCGATGGTGTACTTCGTCCTATCGATGGCACTGATGGGTGGTTTCTACAGTGGCATGAAGGTGAGATAATCTTTGTGTTTCTCTTTTTCTATCTCTTTTTCTCTCTGTCTCTATGTCTTTAATTTCTCTATTTCTCTCTTCTTCAAATCCTGCCAGACAGTTTTTTATAAATAATTACAACTAATATAAATTATAATTGCGTTCCTATTATATAATCCAGAAATTAATTACTGGAACAATGTAAACGGGCACTAGATTCACAGAAATGCAATTTAGTGCATTCTAGAGCGTTCTTACTTCATTCCAGAGGAACGAAAAAAATAAATAGTTGCTGTTTGAATACATCAAAGGAACTATGCCTAGGCGGTTCACGAACCTACGTAATTTAGTCGGAGTGTGCCAAATCCACGCTCGATAATTGTACTTGTATAATGTTAAAAAAACCGGCCAAGTGCGAGTTGGACTCGAACATGAAAGGTTCCGTACCAGTACAGTAACAAAAAATTGGGACAAAGTATTTCTGAAAGTTTTAAATTTATAAAAGTCATAAAATAAAAATGAGGTAATGGGAATTAAACCCGGCCCGGAACTTAAGTCGGCGTAGTGTATAGGACATGTCGAATTTATCAATCTGCTATTAGGGATAAATTAGCAAAAAACATATTTGTTATACTAGATCCACTCTTAAAAATATAATTTATTTTGTTCATATTCTGTGAAAATTTCAACTCTTTGGCTATTACTGTTCTTGAGTTACAGCCTGGAGACACACAGACGGACAGACGGAAGGACGGACAGACGTCGAAGTGTGGTGGTTTGATGTGCTGATAATTTTTCTTTCTTTTTTCTTTCTTCTGTATTCCTATGTTTCTTGCTCGGGGTCACCAATGTGGTTGTTTGGTGTGCCAGTAATACTACTCACCAGTAGTATTATATATGTTAGTTTTAACTATAAATGTATGTATGTTAGTCTACTAGTGAGACGTATTAAAACACCAATGATCGGAATAGGAATGTATGACAGAGACGGCCAACACTGTATCAGTGCGTCTCTGTCTCAGTTGATATGACCACATGAGGTTGAATCGAGAAGTGCAAGTATGGGCAGCTACAGAAATCTTAGTAATAAGCCCCCGTTTTACCCTTTGGGTACGGAACCCTAAAAGCAATATCCACTAAAGACGTAGAAAAGTTTTGTTTCTTTCATTGCTTTTATGCAACATCAGATAAACTTCGTATGATATTGAACGTGTTTTCTCTCAAATTAATACCGATTCCCCAATATTGTATGGATTAACTTTATACGAAAATATATTGGCCGACGGGAAAACTGAACGAAAGCTATATTTCAAAGGGATCGAACAAATTTTGTTTACAAGTTTTAGGGCCTGTTTCATCGCATACTGATAAAATTTATGTAAGGCTCTTCACAACTTTTTTGACAGATTCTCCATAAAGCATCTGTCAAATAAAGTTGTATCTACAACTATCTGTACCGATCAAACAGGCCCTTAATTTAGCAAACATTTGATGTTTTTTTTACTGTTAATGTCAACATCAAGAAGCAAAATGGAACGGTTCAAGACTTTATGAACAGGACACGTGAGGCTAGAGGCTTTAAAGCTAGTATTATATAGCTAGAAAATATGTATTTCTGGCCAATGAAGTATCTACATTTTTTATAACGTAAGGCTCCAGACAAACGTGAGAGGTGCAGAAATATGAACAAAAATTTTATTTTTTATGAAAACAAATAAAAAAAAATACTTATGTGCCTACAAAATCTGCAAACTTCCTAGAAAGGCTAAGATGCTGACATGGCCTGTAACAGCTATTTATACATCCAGAGTGTCTTCTTGGGTATCCGCTTTCAGAATCGTGGTTGTTGTATCACACGTATAAAACCCGTTGGGTTTTTAGGGAGTATGCCTGGTGCGAACTCTGCCATGCGTTAATCCTTGTTTCCAAGAGAAAAAAGGTCTGCTTCTGGTTTCGAGTAGACTAAACTAGCTGCATTACCAAGTTAATCGATCAAATAAACTAGTTGACTAGTTAGGGACAGCTTAAAAGGGAAGTAGCTTCTCTAAAAAGCTAGCTTCGTATATCCCGAGCTTTGGTTTTAAAAAGTTACCTCGCATTATGTTTAATTAAGACTTTAGAATTAATGTGAATTAACCTTAAATGTAATTAAAACTTAATTCTAAACTACACAAACTTGAATATTCCTGCCACATTAATATTGACCACGAAGGGCAGATTAAGTTGAATCCCTTCAAATCCTCGGTAGATTCAAGAACTTTGTTACAAGGGACTTTCTTATTTATTATTCAATGAACGTCAGACCGATACGTTAAAATGTACGAAGTTAAGATGACGCTTTATTCCAGGTTAATGCTTTGGATCTGTCGCCGAACTACGCTGGGTCCCTGACTTCGCTTGTTAATACTACTTCTACTTTTGCTGGCATCATCACGCCTTACCTTATTGGATTATTGACTCCCGATGTAAGTATTATAGGTACTTGCAATTACATAATTTAAAGTGCTTAAAAATTACATAAATATGTGATTCAAAATATGTGATTTCGAATTTAAAGTTTAGTTTCTATGAATGACAATTTTTAATTGACGTAATTTTTAAGACTTGGGTTAATCAGTTGCCTTTTTGAGCTGAAACCGTAATTTTTTTATGACATTTAGGGGGCAAGCGAGCTGACGGATTAGCTGATGTAAAGCAACTGCCGTCGCCCATGGACACTCGTAACATCCGAAGAGTCGCAAGTGCCTTGCTGGCCTTTTTTTATGGGGGAATAGGGAATGGGATATAGGGGATTAGGGAAGTTGTGCCACCGGTAAACTCACTCACTAAACGGAACACAGTACAACGCCGTTTCACGCCAGTTTTACAAATTACTAATACCTTATTAAAATCTTGATCATATACGTATATTATCTTTCATACATAGACTAACATTGTAACTGGAAATTTCTGAAAGAAATACAGTTTTTATATGTTTACGAGCAGTCGCCCGGCGAAAAAAATGACCTACATTTTGTATGGAAATATGCTTTTGCCCCCGAACCACCGAATTTATTTATTAAATAATAATAATTTAGTAAATTGTCGGTTAACGTATTTCATTTGCTATCGAATAAGCTTATTTCAAAAATATATCTTGATTGTCTTTTTATTCAAATTTATGAGTGAAAAAAAGTTGATTTTATACGCTTAAATCTGTCAAAAACTAACGTTTGCCGAAAGTGTTAAAGTATTTTAAATAAGCCCATGTAATGATTTGAAATAATTATTTTTCCGTTCATTCTCGTTTATAATGAACTCTACGTTCGGGATTGAGGACGCATACATAACCTAAAGTATATTTTATTATACAGGGTATAATATATAGGTATAATATGGCGAAATATAATTTATATCTCAACACGAAGAGGAGTTATTAATATTATACCTGTACAATAAAAATAAATTCATAGCCAGCTGACGGACCAACGTCATATATCAATTTCATGTTAGTCGTGATCTGTCCGCTGAGTTTGCGTAACGCGACCAACCCACTTAGATCAGCCGTCTGGCTTTTTACCAACTTCCCTAATATGATTTCCATCAGAATATAATATAAATGTATCCATCCTTCCTATTTCAGTCAACATTGGCGCAATGGCGCGTGGCGTTCTGGGTCTGCTTCGCGGTGCTGGTGGGCACCAATGTGGTGTACTGCATCTGGGCAGACGGTGAGCAGCAGTGGTGGGATGATGTAAGAAAATTCGGATACCCCGCCGACTGGAAGCACGGGTCTCTCATTAGGGACGATAATGTGGAACAACCAGAAAACGTGCAGTTAGCTAGCAAGAAAGTCAACGAGGATGTGTACTAGGATTTTGCAATGTATAGTCAAACCGTAGACAATATGCATGATTCTTTTTTCTATCTTTAATTGAATGTATCGTTATTAAAAAACGATGTAGTGCAATCGGTTTTTTATAAAATTGAAAACAACAAATTTACAAGCCTTTAATACGTCAGGTAGTAAGAGAGATCCGATATTAACCGTGACGTCAAATCTACAAGCTGCATACAAAGTTCATGCACTACACTACACTACACTTTTTGAGAGAGAGAAGGGTAGTTTTAACTTAAATAGCTAATATCTTACTGATAATATTCTCTAATATTTACAACAGAATTCAGATATTTTTTGTCATTCTGTATATCTTTTAGCCCAATATTATAATAATTTGTATTCAATATTTTTTTACATGCATCTTTCCTATTATACACCTATTTTCTTACACTGCTAGCTGTATGATTATTATTCTTATATAAACAGTTTTTGAACCAAACCAGCGCTAGCTGCCAACGATATAAGAAAAGTCTCCATGTAATCCAATAAAACACAGGTGACTTTTCAATAGCCCAGAAAATATATCAGAAAACTTAAAATTTATATTTGTAGTATATTTTTTTTTATACTATGATATCAACTACTTCTTATCCAACAAAGTTAGCGTTAAGTTATTAATGATAACTGAAAGTATAATGTATGATATTGCATAATAATGTTAATACTATAATTTTAAGTACAGCAGACGTATATTTTCGTACCTGTACAATATGTAAACGATATGTACAAAGTGCAAACAAAACTGTGAATTTGATTTGAGTGATGACTTTTGTTATCACGTCTTAGTTGTGCCATGTTTATTCTAGATTTTAGTATACGTATAGTATAAATGGACAGAAAATGTAATGAGCAAATAATTTTAAGAACTGAAGCAATAAAATAGATGTTACTGTTAAACCTAAGTCAAACAAAAAGTCATAATATTGTGTATTTCATCATTAAATGTGCTTCCATTTTATAACCAGTGTTATTTGAAAAATAAACATACTGAAACTGTTACATTTGTTAATAATATTGGAAAGTTGTTAATTTTACATTATAATACTCGTAATAAAAACTAATAAAAAATGTTCTAATTTTATTAAAATACCTATCCCATATGATTTTTTCAGCTTTTCAGCTCTATAAATCTTAAATGTTGCTTTATTATAATGCGTATTGGTCGGAAATAGCCTACTACTTCCACGTGAATACGTGATAGGCGTTACGTCACAGTATATAGTATATACTCTGACGTAAGCTTTACATGAGGCGACACGGCGATCGACCGGCGACCGTGTATCTCCTGTGCTCGTACAATCAGAGAAGTTGAAAGAGATACAGACCGTGGATCTAAGTAATTTGGTCGCGTTGACGGAATTGACATTTTCCGACCAAATGACGTAGGTCCGTCAACAGGCTCTCTTACAGTTTCCCCTATTATATTATATAGTAATAATACTAATTTGTTCGTCGTATTTATAATATGTACTATCAACACGACGAACGAATTAGTAATAATACTAAGAAGATTATAGGTTTTCATATGGACATGGCCGTATCCAGCAAGGCGACCGGCGACCAGTTACATGTGAAAAGGAGCTTACACTCGTCGAATTCATCTAAGTATCAATACTGCATCATGCATGTAGAATAGAATAGAAATGCCGTGTATGTAACATTGTAATTCTAAGAAATGTAAAGTCAGCTACATTGGAGCGAAATGTAACCCCTGCGAGGGCCGGTCGTCTGCCCAACGCCAACTTGACTGGTGGTTAAATAAAAGTAATTCTGCGCATCAAATATTTTATTTGAAGACCTCAGAACTAGTACACTAACGAAATAATCATAAAGTGGCAAAACAATGCAATCAGAAACGTCTTTTACTCTGCTATACGTAGGTGATGTTAATGAGCGTCTGTGGCCTAGTGGGTAAGACCTTTGGTTCGCACTCGGGAGGGTTGCAGGTTCGAACCCGGTGGAGGCGGGTACCAATGAAACATTTTCCGATCTCAAGTACATAATACGGATATTCATTGCCGTGAGCCATGCTTCGGCATGAATGGGCTGGCTCGATGGGAGTGATGCTACGGCCTTACAGAAAACTGGCGTGAAACGGTTTTATGCTGTGTTTCCTTCAGTGAGTGATTTTACCGGAGACCCAACTTCCCTGATCCCTTATCCCTATTCCCTCATAAAAAAAGCCGGCAACGCACTTGCGACTCTTCGGATATCGCGAGTGTCCACGGGCAACGGCATTTACTTTCCATCAGATAACCCGTCTGCTTGCTTGCCCCCTAAAATATCATTAGAAAATGATGGTTATGTGTGCAGGTACGTTGCATAATAATTCACCACAATAAAATAAATATTAACTACTTCAACCTACCTTACCAGCTAGCTCCGTGCCAAATATTATCGAAATCGAGAAACCCTAACAAACATCCACACTCACACTCACAAAAAAAAAGTCATGCCTAGTCTGCAATACGTTCTAGAAAGTGTCTACAACGAGCTTCAGGGAGCGTCGATTGTAGTGCGAACACGCTGACTTCCTGAAAGCTGAGCTGCTAAGTTGAGCTGAGTAAGAGATCAGTACAGCTGATTTTAATCGTGTGAATTTTATTTCCCGGATTTTTTAACCGACTTCCGAAAAGGAGGAGGTTTCTCAATTCGACCGTATTTATATTACGTTCTTTTTCATATAATATTTCGTAGAAATTATCGGCCAGTGCGGATATTCTCATATAAAACAATGTTTTGTAGAACTAGCGGAAGAACCACGCAAATGAAAGCAGCCGTACGGACAGACCTCTCAGTATATGTATATGAATTAAATGTTTTTAAGAAATTCATAGCAAAAAATTAGCAATGAGTTTCCTAGCAGGAGACAAGCAAATATAAAGATTAATAATAATTATGGTTTTTATTCACTTCGTAGGCAAAACAATTTTTTTGTTTTGCCTACGGAGTGAATAAAACGTCTAGGAAAATAATTCATTCGCTGAGTAGGATTGTTTTATTGAGACACCTGCAAAGAAAGGAATTTTAAAAAATGTTACCCCTGAGGGGTTGAAATAGGAGTTGAAAGTTTGTATAAAAGTTCGTTTGTTCAGTTAAAGGTATGCTATTTTGTTTCTGAACTAACTACTAATTCAAAATAAATGGATATGTGTTAAGGTATTTTTTGAAATTCTACCGCTATGAGGGTGAAAAGGAGGTTATAGTTTCTATAATTTTTGCTACGAAAGTTAATTATTTCTTAAGTTAGAGTCCATAACTTAGTTATTGCAGATTAAAAAAAACAATTGCGTGTTTAAGCGTTTTATAAAATTTTACTTTCAGAGGGGTTGAAAGTTTGTATGAAAATATGTCTTAATGCGAACGAAGCCGCGAGAAAAAGCGAGTTATATATATTTGTTTTTACAGCATGAAATTCGTGTGCCATATTTCATAGCGCAGGTAGATAATGATACATACTAGGAAATTACAAAGTAAATAATTTTTGTGTGCTCAAGATATTATGATGTTTGCATCAGCTTTCGATGACAAGATACACCTCAATAAATAGTGTAATTAATTAACTTCAAGTAAGAGTATAATGAATAGCAGAGACCGTAACGAACGCGTTATGGAAATATAAACTTAAAATAATTTGGTTGGCTAAATAAAGCCAGCCTTCTAGGCGAGATAAGTGTTACTTTAGTTAATAAATTCAAATATTGTTAAATTCAAAACAGTATTCAACAAGTTGTGATTATATTTGGATAACCTACTAACTAACAAAGTGAAAATGGAGGAAATGAAAAAAGCACAAAGTGAAAAGTTACTAACCAACAATTTCAGTGAGGTGACCAAAGAAAAAAGCTTTTGTGACACACTGAGGAACTGTGAGTATATATTGTTTTTTGATACCACATAATAAATAATAGAATATTATACTTATAGCAAACCAAATTAACGTTATCCTGTAAGGAAATCATTCCCAAGTTCCCTGAAATTCAAACAAAAAAAATTATCATCGGTTACGCTGTTTAGGATTCAAGTGACATTTACACAAATGAATTTGTATGTTAAGATTATTAAGAACCTATTGTAACTAGTAAAACAACTCAACTGTTCTCAAAAGTATCGAAAACTTGCAATGTTGTTTCTTTATGTTTTGCCAATACACACAATTTTAAACTTTTAGGTTGCGTGGTACCCCGAAGATATATTTTTGCATTAGTGGGTGCTGCGGCATGTTTCAACGCGTTGGCAATGCGTATTTGTTTGAATATTGCTATAACGCAGATGGTGAAGAAATCACGAACAGAGGAAATTAAATTTGATCCAGATGCATGTCCCAGTGATGTTGTGATTGGAAATGTTACTTTCGTAGAAAATATTGTAAGTGTTCTTCATCTAAGACCTGTGTTACCTAAATCTAATGTTACCGATTAAATTTTAAATTCACATTTTTTTTCAGCACGCAACTTTTGATTGGGATGAAAAAACACAGGGGCTGGTATTAAGTGGATTTTATTATGGTTATATAACAACTCAAGTATACGGTGCATACCTGTCAGAGAAGTACGGTGGAAAGTGGACTATCGGTCTTGGATTACTTAGTACATCATTTTTAACATTCTTAACTCCGCTATCAATTCGAACCGGAGGCGCAACGGGTTTATTTATTCTTCGTGTTCTAGAGGGAATAAGTGAGGTAGGTCGATTATGTACTTAGTATCTTGTGTTTTAATATCCTCATCCACTTTAAACCGATACGCACAACTAAGACGTCGAACATGGTGGACTCATAAAGCATATAGCAGTTCTGTAAATGTTACATGATTTATGAGTGCGAATGAGGCCGTGAAATAATTTGTAAATAAAAGAATGCTTTAGTCAACGTAAAAGCACGATAAATTACCAATTTTGACTCCATGAATGTACAACCTATTCGTTTTACAGGGACCGACGATGCCAAGTCTTATGGTTATGTTAGCTCGATGGGGTCCACCTCATGAGAGAGCATTTCTTTCGTCAATTATCTTTGGAGGTGGTCAGTTAGGAAACATTTACGGCTCCTTTATGTCTGGCATCCTTTTATCTGACGGTAGAGATTGGGCTTACGTGTTCTATTTCTTCGGTACTTCCGGACTTATTTGGTTTGCTTTTTGGGTAAGTGAAACTGGATTTAAGGTATTATGCGAATTAAAAATTTGACTATACCTTCGGTATCGAAATCGGTCTTATGGGAAATTCATAATGCTTATTACTGTTTGTAGGTCCTTCTTTGCTACAGCGAACCAGAATCTCATCCGTATATCTCTAAAGAAGAACTGAAATATTTGAGAAGCCAGATAACGAAGAAGGAAAGTGAAATCAAGGGAGACCCAGTACCTTGGAAAGCTATGTTACTTTCAAAGCCAGCTTGGGCATTATTATTCGTAAATGTAAGTGAGAAGAATCTATACTAATAATATAAAGCCAAAGAGTTTATTTGTTTAAACACGCTAATCTCAGGAGCTACTGGCCGTAATCGAAAAATACTTTTTGTGCTGGTTAGTCTATGTAGCGAGGAAGGCTATATAGGCTATATAACATCATGATACGACCAGTAGAAGCCGGATAATCAAAAAATATAGTAAAAACAAGATAATTTATAAAGTTTCACGCGGACTTAGTTGCAGATAACAACTAGTATCTAATATTAACAACTATTATATTTATATTAAATCGAAATAAACCAAAACATAAAAACCTTATTTTGTGATTCAGGTCGGCCATGACTGGGGTTTCTACACGATGATCTCAGATTTGCCAAAATACTCGCACGATGTACTGAAATTCAACGTAGCCAGCACCGGGATTCTCACAGGGTTGCCATACCTGGCCATGAGTGCTTGCTCATTCGTGTGCGCCCCCATTTGCGATTATGGCATTAAAAAGAAATGGCACAAAGTAAAAACAGCAAGAATCATTTACACAACCATAGGTACGAACATACTAGTTAAAATCTTCACTTTCTGTTTACATTCATAATACCTTTTTTTTCTCTATTCATTCTAAGTTTACCATAAAACTCATCTTTTATGATTCTGAAAGTACATGAAGAATCAGCATTTTCTTGCCTGGAAATCATTTCCTATTATTATTTTGCAGCAACTGCTGGTCCAGCTATATGCATTATCCTCGCATCGTACTGCGGTTGTAACCGTTCAATCGCCATGGTGTGTTTTATTATGTCTATGGGGCTTATGGGTGCTTACTACAGTGGAATGAAGGTAAAATTAATAAAATGATTTACATTCATGCACTTGATCAATTCAAAATATTTTATTAGGCAAAATTCAAAACAATAATAGTTTCGCATTTATTTTTTATTTGCGATAAAAATTAGTAGATCGTATACCTTTTCTCAACCAAGCCAGATTACACAACTTTTTATCCAGTGATCAAAATTCCAATCCAGCGCTGATTTGACAACAATGACATTGACTTACATTCAAGTGTTTTCCAGTACCCAAATGGGTAATAATTAATTAAAATTAATGTGAATACATTAAGGAAGCAATGCAGCCCAGTGCTGAATCAATTGGATCATTGGTTGGATTAATGTGAACCTCCTATATCTCCCCCTGTATCACTGATTTTTTTTCAGGTCAACACATTAGATATAGCTCCAAACTATGCTGGGTCTCTCACGTCGTTTGTCAACACAACATCGACGCTAGGAGGGATGGTTACACCTTATCTAATAGGAATGCTTACACCAGACGTAAGTTCCTTTGCTTTATCATTCAGAGAACAAGTACTGAAACTTATATCTTCATGAATATATTATAAAAGTTGGTTTTGCTTCCTTATAATATAAGTTGTGCCAATATAAATATTTCTGACTAGCTATGTGATCACGAACTTCGATCAAATATTAATAACATGCATAGATCCTTTGAAAATTGAATAAAATAATGGCACCCGACTATCTGACATAAAACAAATCTTAAATCAAAATCAAGTGTATTGAAAAATAAAACTTTACTTAATAAGTTAAAGCTTACAATCGTACAAAAGTTAAAATCGCGGTCTAGGAGCGACTAGGAGCGGAATAGCGATTTAGTACGGTTTTGCCGATGCCACTTTTTAGACACCTGTATTAAGAGTCATAGCATAAGAGATAGAGTAGGATATCGGAATAAAATTATTCTATAATCTCAATCAAATAACACCCTATCTTTACATCTATATATCAGAAGTTTCGCCGTGATTAACTCAGATGCATACAAATAAACTTTCACATTATCATTATTTCACATAATAATAGTGATATTTAACCCTTAAAGGCTACTAATGTATTTATGCACTCAAGTCATGAATTTATTTGGTTGTATTTTTTGATGCACAAAGTGATCGCTTAGTAATTCCGTGTTTTCATCTAAGACGTAAGTGGCGCTAGGGGGGCAGTCAATAGCACATGTAGATTTTGCTGTAGTCAGATGGACCGGGTGTTATTACACCCGTTGTAGTCATAGTAGGGTCTATGTTGTGAAGAAATAATACGTGGAAGCGATGAGTAAAGGATTATTAGCCAGAAATACTATCAATATAATCTTTTTCGGGTGGTTTTGATGTAGGTAATGCTAATTAGATGGCAAATGGTGTTTTTTTTTAGTTTAAAATAGTTTAATCGTGGAATTTCAAATTTTCAATATTAGAACTTTACGATAGAATATCGATTACAAAAAGGATATATTGTATTAGGTTTTAAATTTTTAATAATTTAAATGCACTGATCAGTCATAACACATTATTTTTTCAAATGAATTAGACTTCATATCAAGTAAATAAATCATGTTTGTCTAAATAAAATAGTGATTTTTACACACGAAACGAATTTTTTAAGAATTTCAGTATTTAATTTCACTGTCATAATTGAAGAATTTTTTGTCATAAATGTGTACTTTCATTTCTAATGTAGGCGTCAAAAGCTGAAAGAAGATTTTATGTAACGTTTTAAAAAATCGTTTTATTCCAATTTTAAAAACCGAGTGTTTTTTACACCCGTTATAGTCATAATAGCACAAAAATTCATTGTAACTATAATATAAAGTA
>JAOTAV010050082.1:0-16367 GCA_026546445.1 Cyclargus thomasi
GATTCTGTATATCTTTAGGCCCACTATCATAATAATTTGCATTCAATAAATTTTGTTTTACACGTATATTCCCTATTGTTTTTTATTATGTTATATGGGCATTTTCATTCTTACGTGATCTCTAAACGATGGTGCTGCAAAAAGAAAGAAAGAAAATACACTTAGAACTAAGCTATCTTCAACACAATTTGGACCTCAATTACCTAGTTACCTAAGAAGATTAGAAATTTATTATTTACGGATTAAAATTTTGCCAAAAGTTATAGTCTAGGTATTAATGTTTTTGAGTAGGTATTTGTTGTATTCTAACTTTGCCAGGCGCGTGCAAGAAATGTCTGCGAAAATTTCTTGCAAACTATAAAAATATATTTGTGGCAACTTTTAATTTAATTACAGGATTTTTCATCACTAAGTAATTACGAATATATATATATATATTTTTTTAATTTTTTTTTAAAGTTTTTTTTTGCTTCTCGCCAGCCAGGTCTGCAGTTCCGTATTGGGATTTGGGGTGTAATAGGACTTAGGAGATATACTAGATTTGCGTGATGCTGAACCCGATATTCGATACATGAAGAAAAGAATGCACCTCTACGAGCTTAACTATATAGTAAGTTCGTAGAAGTTCATTTTTTTCTATAAAATTTTATATATAAGAAAATTTTACCAGTTCTCGCGATCCTTAATTATTCCACGAAATTTTCTTAAATAACAAATTCAATGTGTGAATTATAGTAGGGAACCCTAAGAGGGAAATTATTGAAATTTGTTCGAGCGCCCGATTAAGCTAGTGTAGGCTTTCTACATGTACAGTACAAAAATTTGATTTATTAGTTCGGTTATTAGAAAGTTATATTTAAGTACCGAAATGTCGTTGAAACTGTCAGATTATAGATAGGGGATGGTTAAAATATGCCAAAGAACACTTCGACATAAAGTACTGATGATTTTAATGTAAGATAAGCCAGTAATAACATAGAACAACAAAGCCTCATATTTTCATAACCAAGCTTCCCAGAAATTTTATGTCTCATTCAACTAAATGCTGTAGGCCTTGCTGTCTAAAATCGTCCATTAATTGTTAAATGTAAACAATTTTTTCAAACCAATTTCTTTTTTATAACCTTAAAATCTCATACATAACATAGAAAATGTCCTTATATTTTTTTCAACGTTTTACCTTATCTACAAAACGTACTAGGACTCCATGTCTTTCTAAACCTTAGGCACATTAAAAAAAAATGTAAATTCTTTCATTACTAGCGACGACTTTTTCCTTAAGCTTATAAGGTTAGGTTAGTTAATCAGAAAAAAAAGTACCGTTTAGATTTTTGTAAAAGACTTATACAAAAATTTTTACAATTATTCTTTCTTGTTTTTATTAATTGCACATTAATTATTTTCTGTTAGCGGGGGCATGTTTTCAAAACTCCGAATATATGGTCGAGGCCGTTGGCGCCTGTATTCCCCTTAAGGCGTAAGTCGCGGACGTTTTGTATGGGCTGTCAGCCGCGTCTGGCGTCAGTCGCGGACGTTTTGTATGGGCTGTCTGGGCTGTCAGCCGCGTCTGACGTCAGTCGCGGACGTTTTGTATGGACTGTCAGCCGCGTCTGACGTCAGTCGCGGACGTTTTGTATGGACTGTCAGCCGCGTCCGATCATTTTGTTTTAAGCTGTCGATAGTACAAGAGACAGCTTGTACAACTTTTTCACGTAATGACAACAGATATAACTTGGCGGATGACAGATATCCTAGATGGCGACCGCTAACGTTTTCGCCACCGGCCCAGATTGCCTCACTAATTCTGACCTGTCACGTGCGTCGTATTTATAAGCGCGTGAGTAGAAAGCAGTTATCATCAGAAACGAGCATTAGTATAATTAAAAGTGTTGGCCACACGACTTTGACCCCTATTCGCTATGACACGGGATTATTTCGAGGCGTCTTCGAATTCGGCAGCCGAGTAACGGTAGCAAAACATTTTTTTTTGCCGACTTTTTTCGCCATTAACACTCCTATCAGTAACACTATATTGCACAGCCATAGAGCCAATACTCTTAGATATGTGCCAACCCCAACTCTTATATATGTCCTCGTAGACTCAGCCCAATCATAGAATGAGCTTGAAAACTTGAAGTTGATCAAATATAATGTAGTAGATATGATGTAGTATATAAAAGTAGATATCTAAGATGATGAGATAATGTAGATTCGTATTAAAATATTCGACACCAGAGAGTTGCGAAATGTCTAAATAAATTACTGTATAATTCCTAAAATACTCTTTTATAAATATTTAAGAAAATACATTTTTCTAGCTTCTTTGGCATTATTACAAATTTTCGTTGTAATAAATAAATTAATAATTTTATGATATATTTTAGCTTGTACAAATATTAACTTTATTAGCTCCAAAAACATTTTTTAGAATAAGTAACATAATCATTGTATCCTAGTTCATTTTTGTTGACGCTACCAGTAGTAGCTAGTTCTGAACATAATATTTCAATATCGAATTCACACGATCGCATCCGAACATCTGTCACGATTTTCGATCGATGCAACATGTCTGTGTGTGGCCACAAATTGAGAGGTTGCGGGAGCGGGCACTAGCAGGGCTAGCATAACGTCAGTAGACATACGAAAGTAGACAAAATGAGGGATAGTTAGGATAAACTGACCTATTTCTTTTGTGCATCCGTCTCTTTGTCTATCTTGCTATAGAAAGAGACATTTACTCGGTCGCTATGCTAGGGTCACTGGAATATTATTATTACAATAATATTTATTTATTTATTTTTAATATTAATGATTTTGAAGAATTTTTACCCCCGCAATCAGTGACATTAGCCTGGTTTACCACTCCCTAATTAGTCTCGGATAAGATATCCATAGCTTATTTAACAGATACTCAAAACCAAATAAGTCAGATGAGTTGTAGTTAGAAGTAAGAAGCAGGTCCGTAACTTAACTTTAATTTAATAAGCACTTCGGAGAAAACACGTATCCCCCTTATTCAAATTCAATTTTGAGTTTTCAATACTTGAGAAAAGGACTATGAATCTTGATTAGTTAAACACTGTTTAAATTTTTTTATGAATAAGGGGGGTTAGTAATCTGTGTCTTAACCGCTTTCTTCATGGCTCCCACCGCACTTCATACACGCCTCACATACTTTAATGTACTCATTATTTTTTATGTACCACCTTTGCCTAACTCTAACTGTACTTTCTTCAAAGATTGATTATTAATAATTTCGTGTGTTGTTAATTATATGGGCGAAATAATTGTGTAACGCATACGTAGAGTTGTTTTGACGGGAGTCGGATAGTGATGGCAATTATTGTAATGACTTGGACACGGCGTTATAAACACGTTGTAACGTAGATAGTAACGATGGGTCTGGGATACCAGAGTACGGTTGTACTGTTTTTTTTTTTAAAGAAATTTCTACAGAAAAAAGCGATTTTACGAGTACGGATGAATATTATATGTAACATAAAATGACTTGGGTAATCGGTCGTTTTGTAACAAAAAACTGTCGGTACTCAGTGTTTGTGTTTCTAATATTCGTTTCCTCTGAAGGTTTTCGGACAATGTAAAGTATTTTGGTGAAATTAATGACGGTTTAAGTAAGAAATATTATAAAAACATGTACTTAATTGTACACAAAGTTTTGTAAGTAGTAAATATAGATTTTTGTGTATTTATACAAAATAATGCTGGGTACGTTTTTATTCTCAGTAATTTATGTTCCACCACACCGAATAAGCGCTCTAAAATAACCAAAACAATTGTCCAACCTCGATGAAGCTATAATTTCGGTGTATTTGGTCACATTAAAGCGCGGTGGGTAATTTTGACACCGCCACACTACGCACGTAATAAGTGCCTGCTTTACATAATTATACAGGTTCACTTGCTACGGTTTTGGTATTAGTACCAATTCCGCACTTTATTTTGTCTATGATATTTGTATCGTAGACAAAATATAAATAAAGTGCGGAATTATCATTGTTTGTTATCATTGTTTTTATTGAGTATATTAAGTTAGAGTTTGGTTGCGCCAGTTTTGAAAATATTTTGTGTAAAATTCTACCTGAAAATATTGATTTTATTGATAGGTAGCAGTCAAGTCCGAGAAACCAAAGGCATAAGTAAACAAAAGCGAATAACAGCAAAAATAAAACAACTTTCAACTATTTTTATTAACCATCAAAATTCGTCCATTTAACTCTATCAAAATGGACTCAGCCATAGATCACCCCGTCATCAGATGTGTCCGGACTAATCACGAATTAAGAAATCGGCGATATAGTTACAGACAATGATATCATTAATCATTGGGCATTAGCCTGCAGCGTGTAAGGTACTGCGCTCGATTTCCGCCGCAAGCTATAAGCGGAAGCGGTTTCGATACGCTGCTGTTGTTACAAAAATAATCATTACAGTTGCTTGTTGCTACGTGCAGTTGCTTCATTTTCTTTATTTACTGTAAAGTTACTTTTAAATAAAAATTTAGTGTAAAATAAATAAAAAAATATTTTAACTTTTAATGATGATTCAATTCAACCTTTTATATAAATAAGTTACAAAGTCTCATTTGTTAGTGAAGGTATAATATGGGGTATAATTAATATACATATTTACTGACTTACACGTAGAAGAAGAAGCCCTTTTACAAGTCATTCTGCTTATATGTAACAATTGCAAGCTTTGTATTCCTCTTTTTATTCTACGCAAGATTTTTATGGTACCTTTTCACCATATATTTATAAAAAAGTAATCTGTCGTCCTTAAATGCCGTTAACCAATATCTGCTCGTTTTTGACATTCTGATCAGAAAAAATGCTCTATTGACGTGTATTGCCAAAATTTTTGTAGCTTAATTTGTAGTCATTCAGTTGTTAAAATGAATATTGCCGTTATTAAGTACCAAGCCCTTAGAAAAATTCCGACGTTTTTATAACTCAAAAAGTACTTTTTGTACCTAACGGCATTTTAGCTTGAGGACGGCAGCAATGAGCTCATGACTTGTCCCACGCCGCGGAGTGAGCGAAGTAGGGCGGAGTCGTGTGCTCTGAAAACTCCGTGTTACAGACACCGCTGCCAAACCACTACACTATCATTATTTCTCTTACTGATATAAGGCGCTTAGGGTCAGCGCACATCGCCACGAGACGCGATGATGGAAAATTGCGATATGAAATTGGAATAAGAAGTAACGTTATGCCA
Source organism: Cyclargus thomasi (assembly GCA_026546445.1). NCBI lineage: Eukaryota > Metazoa > Arthropoda > Insecta > Lepidoptera > Lycaenidae > Cyclargus > Cyclargus thomasi. The sequence goes on from JAOTAV010050082.1 coordinate 5,236, forward strand.
TTTGACGTTTCAACTTTTTTTATTATTTGTTTTTTCAACGGAAATTTTCTTTATAATTTGAGAGGACTCTTAAGAACAGAACGATGAAATATCACTAATCACACACATGCCGACATTAAACTTGTGATATAGACAACTTTTGTCCGTTCAAAATAACTTGGCACGAAATTTCATAGAAATTTTGACATTTTATAGTAAGGTTTTGTGCCAACTTATGGCGAATAGTTACCTTGATATTTGAAGATCACGGCTGTAATGCTTACGCTATTATATATTTTTTTAATTTTATACTGTTTTTAGAAATGTTCTCGTGGGATCAATCCACATAGGTAAAACGGGGATAAAAGCTAGTATAACACGAAGACGATGCCAGATGGACATGTCACAAGTGATGAGGCTTAAAGTTTGCTATGACGGAGGGTTAGATCTCCGGGCGGAGGCCCAGGGCTCCGGTGGAGGCCCAGGAGGACCCACATCAAAGTTTCAGCTGCTCACATCCGCACATAAATCAGAGGGTGACGGGACGGTACTGACGAGCACAGAAGTGGAAAAATCATTGTTAAATAGCCCCCTTATCCATAAATTAATACGGAAGCGAAAAATATTGTACCCCTTTTTGAGAAATACGCGTAGATACAAAAGCATGAAATTTCTCCCAATTGTAGTTGATATGGAGAAAAAGCGTGGAATACTAATATTCTTTTAAAATATGCTTTTATTTTGCCTATCTATACATGTAATAAAACAGTAAAATTGGCGTGTCTGTACATTTAGTATTTTTACAAGACACATCAATGTTGGAGGCCTAAGGAACAGTAATAGAACACAAATCGACAGAAAAAACGTTGTCTGTTAGTCAGTTTGTACGCGCTAATCTTAGAAACTGCTGGACGGATTTAAATAAATCTTTTTTTGTTTAAATTATTAACTCTGGGCAAATAATAAGATACTTTTTAACCCAGGAAAATGTACGGTTCCCGCGTGACATACAAATTTTCGCACAACGAAGTTTGTTTTTTTTTTTTAATTTCATGGTTGTGTAACGAAACCTGTATGCCAAAATGAAGTCTGTGATTGAATTGAAAGAAGTTTTTTTATAGCCCTTCTACAAGATGGATTTGAATAGTTATGGTCGAATTCCGACCAATATTTAAACAGATATTAAGTTAATCAAGATTCGAATTCCTTTTCTTGAATATTGAAAACGTCACACGACAGATAGGGACAGTGAACCTTGATTAACTAAACACTGTTTAAATATTTTTATGAATAAGGGGTGGGTATGCTATTAGTTATGTTATATTTCTGAAAGTTCCTGGTGGCGTTAATATTAATAGTCTACTTGCATTATTTATATTATAATATAAACAATGTAAATATTATATAATATCACGCGTCTATGAATTAGGTATAATCTTATGTAAAAGTTTTGTAATAAAGTCTCATCTTCGCTATTGTAATCTATGAAAATTACTAATATAACAAATCGATTGCAATAATAAAAATTGTACAAAACACCAAACATCATAAATGTTTAGTGACTTCTGTTCTCGCCAGTACTGGTCCCTACGGAGAGCGCCCCACTGGCCCACAGCGCTGACCTACTTTCAGGGGAGCACAAAAATACCCGCCATTTTATCTTAAAATGGCGGACTTGTAGCTTGTAATTGATGTTTGAGATCTCATTTAAATTATACCTACTTATATTTTAAAGGAAGAAGAGACAAAAATCTGAGAAATTTTATATTTCAGTTTGCAATCTAAAATACATGCCTAAATAAATAAAAATGTGTATTTGAGTGACTGTAACCCAATTTATTCAATTAATTCATACCTATATTATAAAAACGAAACTGTGTCTGTCTGCTCTTTGCCCCTTTACGCCAAAATAGCTAAACCCATTTCGTTGGGTAATTACTTTGAGTCTCGAGAGAAGACATAAGAGTTTTATCTATAAATCGGACAAACGAACTATCTAGAATATTCTTACTAGAAGAACGAAAAAAGGTCTGTATAACATTATGTTAAATAATAATTTATATTATTTTTCATCACACACTCACCTTTTCTAAACAACCACAATCACTCGTAAGCAAAACTTGCTATCTAAACATATCGAATACTTTTTTACGTCGCATAGATCCCTAACAATAGAATCACACCTCCACTTAAAAAAATACCTCCACATTAGAAACTATCCCCTCAGTCCTCTTTATCTACATCTATTAATTAATCTACGTCTAGTACAAGCACTTTAACCTTTAATAAAGTCTGACACGGCACTGTGCCCTGAGGAACACATCTGCCGCGTCCAGATCTTTAATAAAGGATTACGAATAATGAAAACAAAATGGCGCCTGGGTGCTAAGGGAGTGAACACGGCCCTATATTATCAGTAAGTGCTTGACAGCGCAATGAAATATGCTATGAGCTCTTAAATATTGGTAGAGACGTAAAGTGCCTATATTTTCTCTCGACAACTATTAAAGCCATTAGATACGCAAATTTTTTTTTTATAATACGTAATGCCGAAACTTATTTCTGTGATCAGAACGATTACATTTTCTTTATAAGTAGGGAGAGTTGAATTAAATAATCTATAATATGAACGGATTTCATTTTCATATACAAATACAAAAAAATACAAAATCTTTATTATTCATAAAAATTTAACAAAGTTTTTCAAAGTTACCTGTATATCAAAGTATACTTAGCTTAGAGCCTGTTGCAACTTGCACCACTTCTTGAAAAGTGTCGTAAACACTATCCACGACTTGTTTGAAAGATCTGTCAAATTAGTTGTGGATGTCTATCCATCACATCGAAAAGTAGCGAAACAAGCCCTTAATGTTAAAAATTTTAACATACTTCCGTACACGATACATAACATAACCTACACCATCTCTACCTAGAGATCGAACAAAAAACCTTATACAAAATTTAAATTGTTGTCATTTGTATAGCTCAAGGTGATTTTTTTTCGGAAATTATTAATAACATGTAGCAACACAAACAGGAGGCGTACGGCCGGTCACCGCTAAAGGGCTCGCGGAGCGTATCGAAAAAAAACACACACAAAACATATTTTTTACCCTCAGGGAAGAGAACAGCTGCGACCTAACAATGATACAGCCACGTCGCCCAATTGGCACACTAGAATATAACCCGCCACATTAAAACGGCCATATTTTATTCAATAACGCACACGAGTAGCGCATTTTTAAATACGTCGAGTTATACCGATTGCGCAGCGCCCTAAAGTCACGCTTGATTTAGGGCGAAATTGTGTCTTTTTGTTGCATCATAAGTGTAGCGTTGTGCATTGTGCGAGTTTCATTTTAGCGTCCCTTTTTGCGATTATGAACGCTCCTTTTCTCTTTTATTTACGTCACAAGCGCCGTATATAGGGCGACAGCGGTGACATTTTCGAGTTCCATTTTCGAACGCGGGCTCGCGATTGGCCGGCGCTTGGTGACAAATGGGTGACATTATGCGGCGTCGACCAATGGGAAGGCGGGGAGATAATCTCGGGGTATTTAGGCGGTAATCAGTGCGTACTAATGACGTTTTAAGTGCGTGTGACCGAGTATGTAATGTGAGTAGTCATTTGTGGCTTGTGGGAGGGATGTTAGTAATATTTAATATGCTTGGGTTCTTTATGAAAGTTGGATGTGGTCCCAATTTTTTATTCTACCTCTGATAAATAAGTTAGTTCGCATCTGAAAATGTAAGCTAATTGATAAGTTTGATTAGAATACCTAATGGCAAAAAAACGACTACAGAAAATTCTATAACTGTCATCCTTCCTATTTTCAAACAAAAAAACTGGATACCAAAAATAGGATGCCCGTAAACTTGATCAACCCTAGCTTACAATATTTTCACGGCTAACATAATAAACTAATAACTTCTAACACCTCCAAGCGTAACAACTTTCAAGCGACAATTACCGTTTCAGCGGAAACGCTACGGTACGGAAGTTCGTCAGAATGCGATAAGAGTCGTAAAAGTAGTTTCACGGCAATAAGTACTCGTTTACAACAGGAACCGTACCCATTATCGCTGCTACGACACGCGACAACACGTTATTAAGTCCGATTTTATAATGTAGGCCTATCAATGTTGTATTTGATTTATTTAGTAATAATTTAATTAAAAATCTTAATCAAATATCTTTAATGTAAAATAATAACTATAGACAATATGAATGAAATGAATACAGAGACAATATAAAAAAAAATGTAGATAGAACAGTCTACATAAATGTAACAAACAATATTGAAAATACGTATATGCGACTCACTGGAACCCAGATAAACCCTTCGAGGTTTACGTGGTACGGCACATAGTTAAAGATTGTGTTTTTTTTTCTGAATCAATGTTTTAAAAAAAAGAAACAATATGTCATAATGTGTGTGTTTTATTCATAGAGTAAAATTATCATTTATACATATAATCAACAGTAAAATTGGATTGTCAGTACATTTAATATTTTTACAAAATAATCAATGTGGGTGCTAAGAAACAGTAATAGAAGGTATATCGACAAAAAAGCTGTCTGTTTGTACGCGCTAATATCAGGAACGACTGGACGGATTCAAATAAAACTTTTTAATAGCTATTAGGCCTGGACAACATATAAGATTTTATCCTGGGAAAATGTACGGTTCCCGCGTGACAAACAAATTTTCGCGCAACGAAGTTACGGGTACCAACTAATGTAATAATAAAACGTCTCCTGCTACTATTAAAAATCTATAATGGTAGGATACTATGTTCGTAGCAAGTTCTTTAACTATGCTGCCGTCCTCAAGCTTAAATGCCATTAACCAACATCTGGTCGTTTTTGACATTTTGATGCCATCATAATCAGAAGAAAAAGCTCTATCGACGTGTATTAACAAAAATTTTGTAGCTTTCATAGTCATCGGGTTATTAAAATTAATATTGCCGTTATGAAGTACCAAGCCCTTAGAAAAACTGCGGCGTTTTTGCTCATAACTTAAAAAGTACTTTTTGTACATAACGGCATTTTAGCTTGGGGACGGCAGTATGGCAATATTCAATGGATGCTTTTGTTGGGTTTAAATATCATAAAACGTAGAATAATTGAGTGCCTTGTGTTCGTTACATCGGCGACTCGGTCCTCTGTCCAGCGCCGTATTAAACTAGTCTGAGAACCCTGGGCACACAAGAATTTTGGGGCCCTTTTTGAAAGTAAAGATAGCTAATTGGAAAGTAAAAAAAGAAAAACTTACATTTTTTACCAAGTGCCTATGAATTCATTTATAGCTAATCAAATAGAGCATAGATTTTTTGGTTATAATAAATTAGCGGTTTCTTTCTTTAAAAAGTGTAATGTGCCTGACAAAAATGTGTGAGAGAAATTGTGGATGCTCCGAGAATGGGGGCCCTGGGCATGTGCCCTTATTGTGAAGACGGTAATGCATCTATCTCTATACATGTATGGTATTTTTACCTAAAGAAAGCCATTTATCTATAGAATTTATTCTCTGATTATCTAGAATATAGTGTATCAATAGTAAGTAAAGGCTAGAGTCAGTGAACAGTAGATCTTATCGGGCTATCGCGATGCCAACAAATGAAAACGTCTGCTTTTAAACTAGTATTTTTTACTCTATGATTTAAATGCTCTTTTAAACATCTTTTTTATTAATAAATTATATAATATTTCTATGGACGCTTTACACCACGTCATTCTGGTCCCGTGGTAAGTACCTGAAGGACTTGTGTTTACGAAAATATATTTAATTATTTTATACTATACACATATTTAAGATTTCTATCATATGATACACATATATAATACACATCCAAGACCCACGAACACGGAAAAACTTTTTGCTCCGTCGGCGGGATTCGAACCCGCGACGCACTTACCAACTGAGCCACAGAGGTCATCAGTCTTCTATGTAAGTAATATTCTACAGTACTACCTACTTTACTTATCTACTTTTTATTTTAATTATATTATTCCGTGGTAATCTACTTTATCAATGATCAAAAATAATAATTTATCAACGGGAGCAAGATCTTTACGATTTTCCACCATTTACTTTGCTGTCAAATATTTCAATTTGTTATTATGTTAGATAGAAAGTTAAGTCTTGTTGAGACCGTAAAAATGTAACCTTTTGATACTTAAAAAAAATAAATACCCATATAAAACTATTCTTATATAGGTATTTATTTTTTTTAAGTATAAAATTGTTTTTATCTTTCATCCTTGATAAGATCTTGATAACTACCATAACGGGACAAAGTAATTTTAAGTGAGTTTCACACGCTCAAGTGTTTTTATTTCCTTCTACCCCCGATTTATGCGATGCTATCAGTAATAACACCAATCACCACAATATAACAAATGACATCGCGCTATCGCACGATCTTCACGCCGTTGCCACCACCGTGAAGTTAGCAGTAAAAACTTTACGCGCCAATTATGTTATCGGCCAGGATATTTTGAATAAAGAACGTATTTTTTTTTTAATATGAACAAGATTTATTACCTAATGGTCTGATTCTTGAACGGACGGTATTTTTTTACATTTGTTGTTAATACAACCGTAATGTGTTCCGTACCCAAAGGGTAAAAACAAAACCCGTCTTTCCGTCTGTCTGTCTGTCAATATGTCCGTCTGTTTGGTCCTAAGCTGAATAGGCTAGGGTGTATCTCAAGAATGGTAATAAAGCTAGAGAGTTTAAATTTTCACAGAATATGTATTTCTGTTGCCGCTATAACAGCAAATACTGAAAACAAAACAAAATAAATGTTTAAGAGTAGCTCTCATACAATAAATGTGTTTGTTTGACGGTTTCGTCCTATTGATACTAGAGGGCGCAGCAGTACGTCTACATCGCGCTATCGATGCTATGCCGTGACCATTGAAAGCTGTTCAACTGTCAGAAGTTTTCTCAGTGTTTAACTCTACTACATAGTACGAAACCCTTCGTGCGTGAATCCAACTCGCACTTGACCGGTCTGTTACCATTGTTATGGCATTTTCACTAATAATTAATTACAATATATGTCTCGTCCCTTGAAATAGATCAAAACACGTCTGCCTTTTCATTCTGTCATATTTTGTATTCCGTGAAGAAATCACATACCTTTTCTGGATATTCCAATTTCCATGGCATCTCGAAAACTCTCGGAACATATCGAGCAAACTTCCGTGGGAGTTGTTTGCTAAAACAATACGGATGGTTAGTGTTGGCTCGTTACAGCTCGTTATGACTCGTGATCTACCGTTTTGGCTACTTAGTGTCATGGGAATGCTACACTGTCTAATTGGTCCGTCTATTTGTTCGTTTTGTGACCTATCATCATCGTTTAGACCGTCCGTAGCCTAGTGTGTAAGACCTTTGGTTCGGACTCGAGAGGGTGCGGGTTCCAACCCCGGTGGTGGCGTGCACCAATGAGACATTTTCCGATCTCAAGTACATAATACGGATGCCGTGGGAGAGCCATGCTTCGGCAAGCAAGGGCCGGCTTGACCGGAATGATACTACGGCCTCACAGAAAACTGCACAACTGGCGTTGTGCTGTGTTTGGTTCAGCGGGTAAGTTTAACGGTGGCCCAACTTCCCTTAAATTCCCTATTCCCTAGGCCAGCAAAGCACTTGCGACGCTTCTGATGTTACAAGTGTTCGGGAGCGATGGCAGTTGCTTTCCTATCAACTACCAATAATAACATAGTAGTAAATAAAATATACATTTTTATTATTAGTAAAATTAATTCTTTAAAAGTTTTAAAAAATTATTTTCATAGGTTCATCAATGTATATGTAAAGATAATTTCGATTGAAACAGAAAATTCGTGTAATGAATGTAATGATGCTGCCGTGTCTGAACTTTTGGTCGTATTAAGTTATTATTTCGCTGAAAATGAAACAAAAACATACCCATTACGCTCCACAATAAACAGACCGACATACTCGTATAATTGAGCAGTTTGCATCTGCTATGTATAATTAAATAAATAAATAACTTTGTTTATTGTGTCATAAACTGTGACCGGTATAAGTTGAGCCTTCTCGGGGCACAGTATAATGATATGCAGTAGATCTTCTCGGGCATCTAGAGAAATTGAACGTAGTCTTTGTATTTGGGTAGCTTTTTTTTCTTTAGTTTAATCCAACATTCTATCGATCTTAAAGTTGACATTGTATTGAATACAATTATATTATTACAGTCGTATACGACACGTTTATTGAAGCGTAACGACCAATTTTTAAATCTTGGATATATCATCTGGATTCTGGACCATATCTGAGCTGATTAAGGATTATTCATAACTCGCTCGCTAGGAATACGAAAATCGCGTAAAAACCAAGGACGAACAAACATACACACTTCCTCATTTATACATATAATAAAACAGTAGAATTGGCGTGCCTTTTTACAAAATAATCAATGTGGGCATCACATTGATTATTTTGTAAAAATAAGGAACAGTAATAAAATACACATCGATGAAAAAGTTGTCTGTTTATCTGTTTGTACGCGCTAAATATAAAAAATAGGAGGTACTGGACGGATTTGAATAAATTCCTATTTGTTTAACAGCTATAAAGTCTGGACAACATATAGGATTACTTTTTATCCCGAGAAAATGTACGGTTCCCGCGTGATATAAGTACAATATTTTGGCCAACGAAGTTGTGGGCACCAATTAGTTTAAAAAAATAGTGTATTATAAAACGTACAAAATATATACACTTCCCTATTTATAATGTCCTAGCTGTTGCCCGCGACTGCGTCTGCGTGAAACTTTAAAAACTATTCCGTTTTTACAACATTTTTTGATTACTGCTCAGCTCTTATTTGTCGTAGCGTGATATTATATATCCTATAGCCTTCCTCGATAAATGAACTAAACAACCCAAAAAAAATTTTTGAATTTCGGCTGGCAGTTTCTGAAATTAGCGCGTTCTAAAAAACAAACTCTTCAGCTTAATATTATCAGTATAGATTCAACCGGATAGTCGACGAAATTTCAACCACAAGAATTTTACTTTTACAATACGGACACTTAGTAAGTTAACTACTGTATATGATGTATTATTGATTGCAGGACGCGTCTGTGGGTTGGCCTTGTCACTATCTGTCGTGCCATCTGTATGCCATTTGTGTGTAAATAATGCCACAATGCCACCACATGCCATGGAGGTGGTGACATTGTGTATTTACTTGAAACGGCTCATTTTGTCACAATCTAAAGTATATTTGAACCAATTGCGTGTCACCAAGCTTACATGTGAATTGTCAACCAATCCTGTATGTTGATATCATGTGGATGGTATTTTCATTGAGGACAAATAAGGTAATTTTAACATTACAGGTTGTAAAATATATAATAATATTATTGCAAACAGTATAGCGATCACGAGGAAATTCATACACCGATAAAGGTGATTGACGATCGCATCTTTGTCAGCACAGTTCGCGCTTTACGGCGCCGCATTTCGTCGTTGAAGTTCTAACACCACGTAAGTCAAAAATGGCAACTTTTCAGGAGAGCGAAATAATTGATTGAATGTTGTATAGATCACCATACTAATAAGGTTTTACAATTAAAAATTTGTACAAGTTTTTGTTAGCTGATACGGGTCCTGATTAACTTAAGCGGTGCGTTTTCCGATTTTCTGCAAAACGGCATCAAAATGACGAAATAGTCAAAATGTAACTTAAGTGGTGTTAGAACTTTAAGGAAGATTTGTTGATAGCTTCGCTTCATTAAACATTGCACGCTAAAATGCGGCGCGTACGAATTACGGTGTTGACAAACATGCAACCTGTAGCTGTATTTTTTGCATTTATAATAGTAATGCGGATGAACTTTCAACCTACTATATGTACTGCTATTTACTGATTTTGCCAAAACACGTATATTTTTTACTGACAAAGTTGTTTTAAAGAAACATTATAACATCAAGATATCCAGAGCAATGTTTAACTAAACGCTGTTATAAATCGTAATTTTTAATTACATTACAGCAGTTTAATACAATTTATTCACTAATACACCATAAAAAGAGGGGCGGGTAGTTCCAAGTTTGTCTGAAACGAAACCTTCCGCCGGCATAGATCGTATCCAGCACGCGAAGCCTTCGTACACGACTTCCGGCGGCGGCCACTTCCGGCCACTTCCGGTCAACAACCGGAAGTCAGTTCCAGCACTATGTCACCTCAAGTATGTTGTGATTACGTGTAATTTATAGGCGAGTGTTATTATGTGCTTACAGCACAATTTGCTTTAACAAAATGGGGTTAGATTTATATCTTGGACGTTATGTAAACTGAACATGTAATGACTGAAATTACAAGGACTTTTCATGTTATGTGGACCATTTCCTTTGTGATTATAGGAATATATGGGGATCATAAGTAGGTAGGTAATTTGGTTTCCGTTTGTAGGTATTTTGGTTTCTGTTTTTAGGTATTTTGGTTTCAAGTCGAGTATATTATACTTTGAGAAACAATATTTATGCTGCTGTACTGAATTTCAGATTCTAACACAAGACTTTTACAACCACTATGCTAGCGTCCTCAAGCTTAATGGCGTTAACCAACATCTGGCCGATTTTGACATTTTGATGCCATCACAATCAGAAAAAAAACTCTATCGACGTGTATTAACTAAATTTTTGTAGTTTTTATAGTCATCAAGTTATCGAAATTAATATTGCCGTTAAATACATGTTAATCTTTACTTTTGCAAAGCACGTTTTTTGCTCATAACTCGAAAAGTACTTTTTGTACAATCAGAGACGTTGAAACAGATACAGTTCGTGGATCTAAGTATTTTGGTCGGGTCAGGTCAAACCCAGTCGACAGATCACGACTTACATGGAATTGACATATTCCGACCAAATGACGTCGATCCGTCAACTGGCTCTCTTTCAATTTCCCCCATTATACATAGCGACATTTTAGCTTGTGGACGGCAGTATGGCTCTGTTAGCGCGTTAACACTCAATCCTGGGATCTCAGGTTTGAGTCTCGCTGAGGGATACACAAGTTAGATTTAACGGTTATCAGGCTTAGTAAAGTAAGTAAATCTTTTAAGGGTCAATGTATACGCCTTTACAATAAAATCCCAGAAAAC
>JAOTAV010050093.1:0-16366 GCA_026546445.1 Cyclargus thomasi
AAAAAAAAAAAAAAAAATAAAAAAATATCCACAGCCGAACATATTAACCTCCTCGTTTTTGGAAGTCGGTTAAAAATGATAAATATATGTCTGTTGTGTTTCTACTTATTACTTACCTACAAAACTTGGATAGTCTACCTTTTTTATTAATCAATTATATTACGTAAAAATCTATTTGGTATATTATAATAAAACTTCATAAAGGTTAAAAAAATAAATATAACTTAAGTTCTTTGAATAAGTAGCATTGACAAAAAAATATGAAAGAATCTTTAAAACAGTAACATGACTAAAATTTCGTTAGTATGTGTATTGCGTATTGTGTACTTATTTTATTTATATTACTCTATTGGTTACCTCTTAGTACTAAAAGATCTAATGATTAGGATTTATAATGAAAACAGTAAAAGTTTGACAAAGCTTTGCGCACAATGCACTTTTCGGGGGGTGCCTTGCCTTGGCACATCTTACTTTTTATTCAATGAGCGTCTTGGACGTAAAATTTGTATAAAAAATCTATGCGTAATGTACGTAATATGTATCGTCGGTAAATAGATGCATCAAATCACATCTCACACTACGCAGTGTTATGATCTAGTCCTAGTTTCCAAGTTTAACGAAATGTATATGACGACAGGCGCGTCTGAACCTTCTTGCAGTCGCGATCTCATTTTTTTTGGGGTATTGTACCGCATAACGGTAAAAAATGGTTTCTATGGCAGTAGTTCGCCTTCGCCCACACTGAAGCACTAAGGATGCCGATAAAGGTCGAGAAACGCCAAGAGCCTTTATATACTTAATCGTATCGTGTATTAGCATAAACACAAAAATATTATACTTTATTGTTCAGAGGTAGAATATTCGATAACATTTGCTAACTACGTTTAGGTTTGCCAAGGGCGAATCTTCGGTATGAAACGTGTATCGCAAGAAAGCGGTTTCGACAGTTGCTATTGCATAGGTATGTTTCTAGAACATCGTGCACTGCAATGCGTTTGCACCTCTGTGTCAGTTAATGGTAGAACATTCGAAACTCAAAATTTATTTTTTAATTTGAAATTAAGAATTATTGGCTATTATTGGCTACAACTACTAAATCGAAACTTTAATTGATATATTTTTTTAACGATTCGCATATAGATTGAAACTTTCTTGTATTAAGTCTTTGCTTTCTGGATTAGAATAACGATTGACCCAAAAAAATAATGGCTTCAAAATTTAAAAACAACTTCTTGTTAGTTTTGAGAGATAAATATACAAAAAATGTACGTAAACTTTGGCATTTCATAGAACAAAAAGATAGAGATATACAAAAATACACCGCAAACAAATGTAACTAGGCACATCGCACAGCTTACGTAATCATAAATAATATTTGTCTACTACGTACTAGTATATATTCTGTGGTGCAACTAATTTAGAGTTTTTATTTACTTTTGGACTTTTAACATAAATACGTTCAAAACACTATATTATTCTTTACAGAAGAAAATTTAATAAAATCTCGATCGTCTACAGTTTTCTTAGGAATAATAAAAATGTTATTAAGTTTTCATTGCACATAACGGCTTTTACAGTCTGTAATAAAATCCAGGCTTATCTATTTTGTTGTATTAGCTTACAACTGTATAATATAATACAGGTAGATACATAAGGCATATGGATGTAAAAAAATCGATTGGATAATCTAGGTACAGAAATTCATAATTATTATATAATAAACTCGTTATTTAGAGTAAATTATATAGTACACTAATAGAATTTCTGATATTCTCTCCGATATTAGGCTCTTGCTTACGTAAGGTGCATGTTTTAAAATTTCAAAGGATTGCATTCAAATCATAATTATTCTGTAAAATTCACAGTAAAAATCTCTAAAATGTAAAAGCTCAAAAGTCTGTAACTGTAATTTATTACGTTTTAGTTTGTAAACTTTAGTGTACAAGCATTTAGTATACAGGATGTAACAAAAGTAAGCGTTAAAACTTTAGGGATCGAATGTGTTTCTGATTGTTGAGCTTACTGTGAAAGAACCAGCGCTGAAAGCGAAAAAAAAATTCGTTAATTTGTATGGCTAAGCGCCCCGGCAACATGAGTTTGCCCATAAAATAACAGTCACTCCGTATCGGGGACACATACGATGCCTAAAGTTTTATCACTTACTTTTGCTACGTCCTTTATAAAAGTTATGAATTATAATTTTATCAAAGTGCTATGCTACGAGTCCTGCATCTCACTTTAATATTTTTGCTGTGGGAGAGCCATGCTTTGGCCCGGAGCCGGTGGCCCAACTTCCCTAGTCCCTTATCCCTATTCCCAGTACCTATTATAAAGGCCGGCAACGCTCTTGCGACTCTTCAGATGTTGCAAGTGTCCATAGGCAACGGCAGTTGCTTTCCGGCAGGTAGCCTGTCTGCTCGCTTGCCCCCTAAATATCATTAAAAAACCGTCCCGACGGACTTCCTAACTTCTGGACCACAAAAACGAATGTACATCATGTCAGTTCATATTTGTGGTCCAGTGGTTTCGAAGTTACGATTTGTCTGTTCTTCGAAGTTATTAGGACAGCGCAAGCTGGTCCTGATTTTTTCGAATTAAGAAATGATGACAAAGGAAAAATTGAAAGTTTCACGAAATACTTAGTTCTATTTATACTTTACTAATTAGTAATAAAATTTAAACAAAATCGGTAATTAAGATGGGCTCTCATACAAAAAACATGCCGATCTGGGGGGTTCTTATGATGTCTTATTCCCAGTCAAATTCCAGCCAGTCAGCAGTCACGTGACACTAAATACGTAAAATTTGACGTTCCCTAATGTCACTAAAATGTTTAAAATCCATTCATAGAAAACCAAACTAGTATTAATTCAGTTATTATTCTAATAAGACCTTGTGATACGAAAAAATAACAAGGCCGTATATTGAATTGCCTGGAACCATGCAGGTTTGTAATGGTCATAATAGCCCCTGGTCGTACTTTGTCTGCTCACCGATCAAAGGCGATGCTTGGCGAGCAGAGAAGATCGTACGCGCAAGAAATCGCCGCTCATGAAGATGACAAACATTTTAAAGTTACGTCGCAGATTTTAACTTTTAGGGCTTTCTCAGATGAAACGCGTCGAGCACGCACAGCACTTGCGTACGCGTAAAGCCCACGTTAAATCCGCGTTGAACCCGCTTTAAACCGGTACAAGTCTCGTGCCTACTCATTTTGTAACTAATACCTACAGGCGGGCGCAGGGCCTCCATAAATGCAATTTGAGATCCATTTATGGATTATAAGACTCAATTACTATTAAAAAAAACTCTATTTAAAAAAAATCAATGAGGGTTGGGTGCGGGTGGATAGCGCGTGTCGTGTGAACGCGTCCTTAGGTAAAACGGATCCATTCGAGGTGGAATCATGTTTTCATTGTACAAAGCAATTATATGCAAAGTGCAACGGGCAGTATGATCAAAGGCGGGCTCGCTCGGTGTAATGTAGTTTTAGCTAAATTTTGGCGAGATAGAAACTGACCCGATTCGAAATCGTTTGCACTCGAAGAATCATAGAGCCAAATGCGCTATCAGAATAAACAAATAGCTACACTTGCCGTTTGTGCCACAAAACTTCATGAAAAATGTCAAAATTTGTATGAAATTTTTATATTTTTTTTTAAATTCAAAATAAAAAAAAGAACATACGTACGGTCGAATTAAGAAACCTTCTCGTTTTTTGGAAGTCGGTTAAAAGTTGTACATCTTTCAATGTGATATGCGGTTATGTCGACCTATTTAGCACTAGCCTCTTTGCTTGTATAAAAAACTTAAAATAAAATTAAAAATGTTAATGATCAATTGTTGTCTTCGTAAGAGCATATTTAATTTTAAAATTATTATTATTTTTAATCTTTTAAACTTTATTTGTATTTTTAATGTTTTAATTTCTCACACAGTGATTTTATAAATTATTTACTTTTTTACATATTTTAATGAATGTAATAAATTGAACCAATTTATGTTATTAATTTTACTCTATACTATGTTTATTGCATGATTTTTTAAAATGTAATTTACATGATATCTATAAATAAAAATTATAAATGTATGTTGTACACAGTAATTATAATATTATTATTGTTAATTAAGTTTGATGATGTGTATAATTGTAATAGGACTTCAGTTTTATTGTTATTAGTTTTTAGATTGTACCTTTTTTAGATTGTATCTTTTTTTTTCGAATTGAATTATTCTGGTGTCTGTAATAATATCTTAATAAATAAATAAAAATAAAAAGATGCCAAACACCGTCACTTGCCATAGATCCGAAGAGAGTTTGCTACGGAAAATCTTCACAACCTTAGGCTTGATTTTGCTAAAATTTAATTAAGGATTTCAATTCTTGTGGGGCATCAATGTCGTTAAATAGTTTTTGTATTTTTTGCATATAAAACAAAGTTTTTACTTTTTAAAAATCACGAGTTCTATAGTATCTATACTAATAATATAAAGTTGAAGAGTTTGTTTGTTTGTGTGAACGCTCTTCTGTCCGGAATCGAAAAATTCTTCTTTGTTAGTTAGTCTATTATTCGCGAAAGACACACATCACGCTACGGCCAATAGGAGCCTATTATTAAGAAATGGTGTAAAACGGGACAACTCAAAAAAGTTTCTTGCGGACGTAGTCGCGGGCAACAGCTATACTGTCTATTTAGTAGTTAGAAATGTAAATCAAAAAGAAAAACATTTAAAAATATGTGTCGGTCGATTTGAGAGACCTCCTCTTATTCGGAAGTCGGTTAAAAATCAGCAGAAATGTAAACGGATTATACGAACAACAACAAAACTGAAGTTTACATAAAAATTCCGCATGTAATAGGAAGTAAACTGACCAATGTTACAAATGTATTTGGTAAGTATATAAAATATTTACGTGTCAGATGTGGGTCATTGAAACTGTGTGATAACAATGCTCTCGTGTGATATCTAAAGGTCGTAGCGGATAAATAGACCGATATGTTTCTTTCAAATGTTGAGCTTAGCCAGAGTATATACATAACTAAGTGAATCATCTTGATAGAAACGGGCTGCGCTGCTTACATGACGTGTGCGCCGTAATATAAGTTGTTTGTTTATAGCGCACACATGCAAGCTGCACGCCGTTTCTTTTATATAGAATTAGCTTACTTGGTTCTATATACTCAGGCTTAGATTTTGTCTTTTCAGAAGATTAGAATAAATTGTCTAGTTAAGTCTTATACATGGGCCTGCGCGGTAAGTTTAACGTCCTATAACTATGTTAAAAATAGAACTTATATACGGTCGAATTGATAAACCTCCTCCTTTTTTCTAAAGTCCGGTTAAAAATAGGTTCATTACCCAACAAAATATATGTTTTTTGATTGATATTCATTCTTTCATTACTATCGAGGACTTTCCCCATAAGCTTATAGTTAATCAGAAAAAAAAGTACCGTGAACATCGATTTTTTTGTAAAAAACTGGAATAACTACGAAACTAACCGGCTAAGATGAACTATTTTTTACGTAATACAATGTAAGTAACACTATAATCCCTAAGAAAAAATTCTTATTTCTTTTTTATTGATTATATATAAAAACAGATTTTGGAAACTCCGAATGAATGCTCAAGGCCGTTGGCACCTGTATTCCCCATAACTGATTAATATTTAGCAAATGCTAACTTAATATTATTAAGTTTGCAATTGCAGATTGTAAGAAGCCATAATGCATTGTTTACCACTCATAAAATAAGTTGGTGAAGAGTAAAGAAAAGAAAGCTCAAAAGAAAGATTAAGCCCTAACCTAACACTAGTTCAGTTCATTAGTTCAGGTAATTACCACGAGACCAGACTGACGTGGTGTGAAGCGTCTATCTATATCTATATACTCGTATATTAATACGCGAGCGGAAAACTTTGTACCCCTTTTTACGAAAGACGCGTAGATGTAAAAGCATGAAATTTCTCCTAGTTATTATTGATATGGAGGAGGACCGTGGAATACCAATATCATTTTATTTAATTTTTTATTATGATATTTAGGGGGCAAGTGAGCACACGGGTTACCTGATGTAATATGTGAAAATGAATAGAATATGAAGAGTCGCAAGTGCGTTGCCGGCCTTTATGAGGGTATAGGAAATGGGAATAGGGATAGGGGACTGTGGAAGTTTGGCCACCGGTGAACTCACTCACTGAACGAAATACAGCACAACGCCGTTTCACGCCAGTTTTCTGTGAGACCGTCGTATCACTTCGGTCGAGCCGGCCTAAATGGCTCTCCCATGGTAAAAAAATATGTTTTAATCTTGCATATTCTTAATAAATAAAACGCTACGCACACTACAATATTTTGACATGACACGATAATCATACAAGAAATACTTTTTTGTTTATGGTTGAAGTCTGTGATTGAATTGAGAATAGATTATATCTTTATAGCTCCTCTACACTATGGATTTAAATATTTATGGTCTCATTTCGACCACAGGGCGACCTCTAGTTATTATTATTATTTAGAGAACTGACGATTAAAAATGTAAGTAAAATCTGTGTTATCATCTCTAGTGAGTTTTTCCTCCTATCACAGCATAGTATTAAAATAAAAATAAAATTAAGTAACTTTACTCTATATAAGTTACTCTAACACGATCAGTTCACGGAAACATCTACTAATAATA
The DNA here is from genome assembly GCA_026546445.1 of Cyclargus thomasi. Classification (NCBI taxonomy): domain Eukaryota; kingdom Metazoa; phylum Arthropoda; class Insecta; order Lepidoptera; family Lycaenidae; genus Cyclargus; species Cyclargus thomasi. Next base: position 6,685 of record JAOTAV010050093.1, read on the forward strand.
CTATTACACAAATCACAGTTTATTTGTGATTTTAATAAAGGTCACTAGATTAGCCTCTTGAATGAACCTAGGTTAGAATATAATATTACAATGCTTAAATCATGTTACACTTCCTAGACAACTCGGCCTATTCGAATACGAATTAGGAACTGTTTCACCACTTCCTGATAAGTATTGGAAAGACGATCCACAACTCAAAATTTAATTTATTACAAAATTAAGTAAAATACTCTATCGCTGGTTTTAATGTAACAGGATATAGTTTCAAAACTTACTACTTTCTACGAAATACTAAACGTTTAATTTAGACTCATTATCAAGCAAACAAGATAAGGAATCTCTAGTCTCATAACAAAATGAAAGTCACTGTTAAACATATAATTTCCAAGAACAAACAGTAACAATTAAAATTTAGTGAATAAGGATTTTTACTTGCAAGTTGAGGCTAATTTTCGCGGAATATTGCTAAAAATCTTAATTTACTAAACTTGAAGATATGGATGTGCGCAAAGTAACGACTGATTCTATTAAATATTAGAAACAATTAATCTCTATACAGGGTGCAACAAAAGTAAGTAATACCACTAAAGGCGCTGCAAGTGAAAAAATATTTGCACTTCCACAGTGACCATTATTAATTTCCACGCCCTAACGCATTTAAGGCGTACATTTTGCTCATTTTGCCTTTTGCTTTTTTCATAATAACATAATTACAATAACAGTGAACTCCTTAGAGACTCATTCACACCCGGAAGTATAATTATTTACATTCCATAATGTGCAAATTGAATATTGACCTAACTTAAAAGATAGGATAGGTTACATGTTCCCGACAGACGTTGTTTCATCTTAGTCATAACAATGACAAGACAACGTATCTCAGGTCAGCCTTTAACATATGAAACTCACCGTAGGGTCAAGTACTGAATTCAAATCCAAACTCGACTCGAGTTCACGAGCGACTCGAGAAACTGAATATCTTCCGAGAACCCGACGACAGACTCGAACTGTTACTACACTTGCTGTCTTTTCGGGACAGTGCACTTTTCCGACCACTCATCTTCCTGTCCAGAAATCTGTCGAACACTTGTCTGATCGTCGAATGTTTCCTGTCGAAGGGGTTTGGAAACATTTCGAGCGGTCCACTCTGCGCTGCGGGTGTTGCAAATGTGCGTGCCACCACTGAGGCAACTTAGTGGGGGTGTTGCGAAACGCGGGGTCAAGTTCAGACTAGTTGTAATCGTGGTTAAATATTGCTTTACTCATTGTTAATGTGAAATGAGCTACGCTTCGTTCGGTGCTTGTTATGCGCTGGTTACGGTTTCGGTTCACGGTTAATTTTTGACTGTAGATTTTTAGGACAACTTTATCGATCGATCTTTTATTTTCCTAAGAAAAAAAATCTACTTGCATGTAGTTAATATATAGTATTTATTAGATACCAAACAATCATTGTTTGCCTAATTAAATATTTCTGACTCATCATTCAAGTTTAGCATTTCACGATTAACTATAAGCTACTCAGGGAAAAAATCCTCCTATTATTTTATTAATTTATAAAATGTCATTAAATAAGATACATAAAAAATGAACACATATGTAAAAATATAAAAAGAAGGCAGCTAATTGACACTTCTTCCGGATGGGGGAACAAGGGGGTCCAAAAAAAAGCACCTCAGAGTTTTAGTGGGTATGGATGCGGTCACCTTCCATCTACCGGCTGCGGCGAGCTCCACAAATCCGCAGCGGGCCCCAGCCCCTGCGGAATGCGGCAATGCACTTATCTGCAAAAAAACGCCTAGGTTTACTGCCTTGACTGATATTGCGTCTCATATTTTTCGGAAGAACTTATTTTATTGTTTACACTGTCTTGTATATTCCGTATTTGGTGTCAATATCACATATTTTAGGATTAAAGTAGTCCTGCAGTTTAATCCTAAAAAATGCTATGAAATCACAATCAGCTGACGAGGTTCAACGTTTGGTGCAGACATTGCATAATTTTACGGTTCTATCTCGAATGAAATCCTCGTGATAGGGCGAACAAACATTTTTCGTAACTTTTAAAGGAATAAAATATTCTCACACAAATCTTCTAAGCGTTAGAATATGTAAGATGATAAATGATATTCACTGTCATTTTATTTTTTTAATCCAAATATTTAAAATCAATAAGGAAATGTTATTGTGCAGGTTTCCGTGAATTGTTTGAGTAGTAATTGTATAAGTAGCTGTGTACATTATGTAAATTATATTTATTATTTCTTCACCGCTTACAAAATATGAAAAAGTCTATTCTACGAGTTTCATTTCAGTTATTTTTAAACCGTTTACAGTTTTTGTGGGTTATTATAATTCTTATAATTACTAAATTTTCGCATTCGCAGACCACAACCTCATTAACAATTGAAGGAATAAGTTAAGTTTGTTCAAATAATTATCTTATTAATAATAATTCGCCAAAACAGGAAGGATAATGTCCTGAGTGTTCTCCTGTAATAAGGTGTTACAAAACTACAGGTATGTAATTTAGTGTGAACGTCGTCCTGCCGGATTGTGTTTGTGAATCTAAGCCATTCTCGAATCCCAATACTTGAGCTAAATTTCATCAAAATCGGTTCAGTAGTTTCAGAAGAGTTTAGTGACAAACCCATGCACCCATTAATCTATAGTAATCATTTATAAAGCTAAAGAGTTTGTTTGAACGCGCTAATCCAGGAACATATGATCGATTCGAAAAAAAATATTTGTTAGATAGTCCATTTATCGAAGAAGGCTATATAACATCACGCTACGACCAAAAGTAGCCGAGCAGTAATTAAAAAAAATATATGTATTAACGGGATAATATTATAATATATATAATGATAATTTATAAAGTTTTCCGGATCGCGGCCAAAAGCTAGTGATATTTGTGTTTTGTGTCCGTGTGTAATATTGTACCTTGTAAAAAATGTTTTATACTACTCCATCTAACATGTTAAAATTATTATTATTAGGTGCCGTTTTGTGACTGTCACAGACTGATAAGGGGCCACGGAAGATGCGCCATGGGTCTGCCGCGGCCGAAGCCTGAGTGGCTTTGCTTTTGAGCATGTGCTGTGGGCATTGCATGGCCATAAAATGTTGTAATTGTTATAGGTTTACTTGTGAAGTTGATTATCTGTTTTTATTTAGTGTTCTTTTTTATTTTTTTTTTTCTCTCTGGCTGTGTTTTGTCCCGTGTGTGCTTAGTAATGTGTTTTTTTATGATATTTAGGGGGCAAGCGAGCAGACGGGCTACATGATGGAAAACAACTACCGTCGCCCATGGACACTCGCGAGATCCGAAGAGTCGCAAGTGCGTTGCCGGCCTTTATGAGGAAATAGGGAACGGGAATAGGGATAGGGGATTAGGGTAGTTTGGCCACCGGTAAACTCACTCACTGAACGAAACACAGCACATCACCGTTTCACGGCAGTTTTCTGTAAGGCCGTGGTATCACTCCGGTCGAGCCGGCCCATTCGTGCTGAAGCATGGCTCTTCCACGACAATGAACATCCGTATTGTGTACTTGAGATCGGAAAATGTCTCATAGCTTTTGACTTTTAAAATAGATATAAAGATTCAAAGATTTTACAAGTCTCCAAGTATTATTCATAATACAAACTTAGCGCCTTGTTCAAGCTGTTGTTAAAAAATACCATAACAACTTTATAAGTTACAATTTCTTATGTTGCAAATCTATTATATAAAAAAATAAGTCGTGTTCTCCTTCCTGACGATATAACTCCCGAACATGCGAACCGATTTCCACGGTTTTGCATTCTTTGGAAAGGTCTCGGGTCTCGTGAGGTTTGTATCAACAATCAGAAAAAAATTCAAGATGAAAGTTATCATGCAGACGGAGTCACGGGCAACAGCTACTATGACATAAAATAGTTTAAGAAGTAAAAACTTATATTTTACTCTTCTTGCGCCTTATTCTTGCCTTTTCGATCAATATTGACGGTATGGTAAATGGTTCATTAACCCTCTGTCAAATTTCCATACAAACCGCGACTGTCAACAACAAAGTGACAATATAACAGTTTGTTGACAATCGCGTTTTGTATGGAAATGTCATTCTGACAGGGGGTTTAATGAACCATATGGAAATGTCATTCTGACAGGGGGTTAATGAACCATACCGCCAATTTTATAGTTTATAGTTATAGTTTTATAGTTATAGTTTCTTCGGTGCTATCACGAAATCGTTGCAAGAAATTGTTAGGTGTAAATTATAATTAACATTAAAAAAATGAAATTAAAGTGCGAGACCATTCTGCACTGGAAAGTCATGAATATTTAGTATTGACCAACTCACCGGTCGAGTTGCGCCAAGGCGGCCTTCGCTAACACTCAAGGATCAAATTATTAAAATACAGGTTTTTGACTCTTCCAAGCAGTATGCCTGTGAAATCGAGTTTATTATTTACTGTACACATCGTAGAATTTTTGACAGATTGTTAAGTTACATTTAGGGCCTAAACATAATAAAATATGTAAGCCTTTATAACAATTGCTTTGAAGGCATTGAGGAAAACTTTCACAATTAAAGCCGTTGAACTCCACAAAGATAAATATTAATAAGCTGAGCGACGCGACGTATCACAAATACACAACTCCCAGAAATATAATTCAAGGCGTAAGTAGGTCAGTAAGAATGAATTAATCCTTTTTCTTTTACTGTTAAGAGGATTGTGTACCAAACGGTTTTCATACAACGGGCCATAGCGTTTTCCACCCTCTAAACCCCTACCTATACAAATGATTTTGTAGTATGATGTGGAAATTTCTTAGTACTTCCATAGAGAAATTACTTCTAAGGAATTTCCTGAGGCTTCTATATTTTAATTTTTTTCATATTTATTGTAGATTTGAATATATTTAGACATCTTTGCTTTGTATGTCATGACTCTGGGTTAAGGTTTAGAGGATGGAAAACGTTATGGCTCATTGTATGGAAACCGTTTGGTACACAATCCTCTTAATTGAGAGAAAAGATTTGTATTTTTGTATGTTTGTTAGGTATAAACTCAAAAAGTACCGGTCCGACTCAAACTTTCTTTCACCGCTGGATTGCTACATTATCACGAGACTTTATATTTACTGTGTAAGTATTGAGTGACGTAGAATCTAGAAAATCGGCCAAGCGTAAGTTGGACTCACGTACGAAGGGTTCAATCAAAGTTAGGGTATTAGCTGACTTAAAATTAAGAATGCTTATTATTCAGATTAAATGGTCCCGTGGGATAAATGATTCCCACGCGGTTAAAGCCACGAGTAAATACTAGTATATTATAAACGTAGAAGTTTATTTGTTTTACACAAGAAAACATACATTAATAATACAAAAATATAACAATCTGAAATTTCAAGCACAAACCGACGCAGCTCAGCATGTGCTGATTAGCAATCAGCGCTGATCTTCAGCGCTAGCTTGCCATCACGCCAACAGATTTTTATAAAATTTTGGTCACAGATAGTATAAGCGGATTGTGAAATACTTTTTTTACTCCCGTCAAACAAAGTCACCTGTAAGCGATGGCATACCTCTGATATCCCCCCTATTTAAAAATAGGCTGTCCAAGTTCATTTAAAATAGTAATAATAATACAGCTTTATTATTTCCATTTCAAGTTAACTTATATTTTAATAGCTGTGGCATCTCATCATGGCCCTCAGGGCAAAAGCCTCCTCCAAGCTGCAGCGGCAACGCTGGTGGCGACAGTGACATGTCGTTCTCGTATTTCACTGTGTTTTAATTACTTAAAAAGTGCATAAAACAAAAACTTTGTTTTAAAAAAAGTTCAGTTACTTATAAGTTAATTTTGCTTTAGAATTTACCGTTTGATCTCGAATATGGCTGTCCATCGTCTTACTTATCTTTGCCGTGCAGACATATTGTGGTCTTCCCATTGTATCTACCTCCATACATCGGGGCTTAGTCAAAGGCCAACTTGTACCATATGTGTTTAAAGTGTCGTTTGCTAACTAACAATTTGAAAATGTGTTTGCATAAATACAGGCTTTAGGACCTGTAACGTTTATTAAAAAAAAAGATGTATTTTTTATGTACAACCATACAAATTAGCTACATGAAAATGTAGGTTACAACATAGAAGATTTGTTAAAATTTTATCAAGAAAAAATTAAAGACATAATGCGTGGAAAAAAAAGCTAAGTAACATTTAAAAAACTGACGGTTTTTTGCGTAAATGGATATGAAAAATGACCTTTAGGTTCGGAAAAAATATTTGAAATTTAAATATTCCTGTGTGGATTTAATGTATTGCTAGAAACAATAGCGACTTAACTAGGCACATGACAAATTCATTTTCGAAAAATGTGAAAAACACAACAAACTGACCAAAACCAGCAACTAGCTATAGTATCGATGCTTGTATCGGTTAACAAGTAGCTAGTTTTCGGTTGAAGTTTTTGGACATTTTGTTGATTTTTTTTTGTATTTTTGCAAAAGCACATTATTGTAAAATGTTTGTTATGTGCTTCTTCCACTAATGTCTTTAAACTAAGTAATGTTAGAGGTCTTAGAATGTTACAAAACCTTAGTAAGCCACTTTACGTCTTTAATTTTATGATTGAGAAGACACGATTAAAGATTACCCAGTTTAGGTTGGTTGGGCACAGGTGAGCTTAAGATGGCTTTCAGCCTTTGGCTTTCAAACTATAACCTTACCTTTGAACTAAGATAGTTGTTAACTTTGAAGTGGAAAACAATTTGGCTTAAGACCTTTACCGACATTAATTTAACCTAAACGGGATTTGACATGACGAAGTTGTAAATTTTTATCTGATGGCACGGCAGTACCATCTTTACATGAACCATTGCGCCGTATTTTCAGCCCCCTATTTGAGAAACTCTAGATAATACCAAAATGCTGAAATGTTCACCGTAATGTATTTTCACCGGAGGAGGCGGACCCCTTTAAAATCCGGTTCCGTACCCTTGGAAAAAATAATACAAAGATGTATAATAACATAAACTGTGCCAAAAATAGCCTTTTAACAAAAATAAGTGAAATCCCACCAAAAACATTTTGTAAAAAAACAGGCCAAGTCTCGATTGAGCTGCTTGTTGTCTCTCTAAAACGTAATGAAGTCTAGACAAAGGCGTGCCAAGTCAAAGGTTCCACATTGCTATTTATTATTATAATTAATTATATAATATTGCCAGATTATTATTATAATTAATGTTATACGACTGGCCTTTGACTTTTACCCACTAACGAATTAAGAATGGTCGAAGGCTAGTCATGTAACATTAATTATAATAATAATTAATAAATAAATGGCAGTAAGGAACCTCCAGACTTGGCACCCCTTTGACTTGGTTTTGTTTCTTTTTAAAGATAAACAAGCAGCTCAACCAAGACTTGGCCTGTTTTTTTACAGAATGTTTTTAGTGGGATGTGGTATACATATCATTGCAAATTGGCAGCATTTTTAAATCTATTTTGTAAATAGGACCTTTATAAAATTTAATGAGGGTCTTAAAATACTGTATTTACACCTTAAGACTAGCATAGCAAGAAAGTGTTTCTTTCTACAGCAACTAGCAAGATAGACAACGTGACGTTGAAGTGACGCATTCACAATAGATTTCTGTCAGTTTATCCAAACCATCGTCACTTTTTCTATACTTTCGTATGTCTATTTACGATTTGCTAGCCCTGCTACCTCTTCTGCGGGATTAATATAAGCAATCGTGATAATTTTGTCTACACGTTTTCTGGGCGTTTTCCCGTTTCGGTCTAATCATTATGATAGTGAGCTTAAAGATGTACAAAATCACAAAAAAATCTTAATTCTGTTAAGAAACAAGTAAGATATTAGCGATTTAACTTTTCTGTCTATACCTTTCTCTCAAAACATAGTATGAACTTTGTATGCAGTTTATGGACTTTGACGTCACAATCAATATCAGATCTCTCTTTAAAGGCTTGCTTTAAAGGGTTGTTTATCAAAAGACTGATTGGACTACAGCGTTTATCAGTAACGAAAGATTTATTTAAATAAATAATAAAAATCCTACATGTTCCCTATTGTCGCCGGTTATATCTGATAGTATTTTTTTTTTAAATTCTAACTTTCTGAATTTAAAGTTTAAATACAAGAACCTGTGGCTCAGTTGACGACCTCTCGGGCTCAGTTGGTAAGCGCGTTAGTAGCCGCGCTTTTAGTACGCGTTAGTAGTAGTCGCGGATTCGAATCCCGCCTACGGAGCAAGTTTTACAATGTTCCTTGGTCTTTATGTATATTAAATACATATTTATATACACATGTATATATTATAAAAAACTTAAATATATGTATAGTATAAAAGTATTAAATATATTTCCGTTGTCTGGTCAAACACAAATCTAAGGGATTTGTGTTTGACCGGACAACGGAAACGGGGCCAGACTGACGTGGAGTGAAGCGTCAAGAGATATTATTATTATTATTATACATATTTTTACCTGAATAAAATACTTATGCCCGATATCTGAGGCTTTTTGACAAGATTTAATCTTTTCACCGGCCAATCAAAAGATAAACCCTTGTTAAAAATACTCAAAAACTAGGCATCATCAAAGAGTTTAATTTTTTTCCCTACCTTCTTTGAAGCAAAAGACGTCTGTCAGCTTCGTGGCTCTACGAAATGTTTATTGTTTAGGTACTTTTTTTACCGTTCCTCGGGGTGAAAAATATCTTTTGTACTTTCCTAGGACTTCAAGTCTAAAGGGAGTTCAAAAGATAGTTAAGTACATAAGATACTTTAAGTGCTCGGAAGGTACAACAATAACAAATTTTATTAAAGTCGCAGTGCCCTGTAAGGGTGATAATAGAAAGTCACAAGATAAACCGATACATTTTTACATTTACAAATATTAAATATACTAAGGGCTATCCACAGCTTTATTTGACAGATGTTGAATAGATAATCTGTCAAAAAAGTTGTGGATAACCTAACAGAAATTTTATCTGGAAGCAGTGAAGCAGGTCCTAAATCATGCCCGTAACTCCGTTTAATTGTTCGCTTCGAATATTTGTTTTCTCAAAATGTCGCTATAATAAATGCCACCAAAACTAATCGAGCAGTTAGGGCGGGAATGAGTAACGACAAACAGACTTTCTCGTTGATGATAACGAGTATGGACGTGTAAATAAAATTACTCGTTAACATTATAAAACGAACAAATACTGGGTGAAGGAGCAACCTTCGTGATATAAGTGCGGTATCTTGTGTGGCCCCGTTCTAGAGGTCAATGCTTGCCTATCACGCTTATATTATATACTATATACTATATATAATATATAGTATATTATATACTATATATAATATATAGATTAATACGCGATTCTTTATAAGAGAAACGGCTGTGTTTCGTTCAGTGAGTGAGTTTACCGATGGCCCAACTTCCCTAATCCCTTATACTTATTCTCATTCCCTATTCCCTCATAAAGGCCGGCAGCGCACTTGTTACTTTTCGGATGTCGCAAATGTCCATGGGCGACGGCAGTTGCTTTCCATCAGGAAACTGTCTGCTCGCTTGCCCCATAAATTTCATAAAAACGCTATATACGTAGTGTGTTCAAAAAGTATCGCGAATTTTGTGTTTTTTCAAAAATTATTTATTTATTCATGAATATTTA
>JAOTAV010050114.1:0-42204 GCA_026546445.1 Cyclargus thomasi
TATCTTTACTATGACTAGACTTTAGACTTGACGAAATGTATGTAACGTTGCTAAAAATTATTGGAACAAGAAAATTGTTTTCCCGCCTTCACTTGACACTGGCCATGGTTATATCCAAGTGCCATATAAATAAATAAAATAAAAAAAAATATTTCGTGTGTGATTAACGTGTCATGTCAAAATATTGTAGTGTGCGTGTTGTAGTATGCATAGCGTTTTATTTATTAAAAATATGCAAGATGAAAGCATACTTGTATTTTAAAATAATATTGGTATTTCACACTCCTCCTCCATATCAATTATAACTGGGAGAAATTTCATGCTTTCACATCTACGCGTACGTAAAAAGTTGTACAAAGTTTTCCGCTCGCGTATTGATATATAGATTTTTTTGGCACTTCAAATAACTAGACTTTTTCGATATTCAAAAATCTGTATTAAGTTGAAGCCCATTTAAGTTAATTGCCGTCAGTCAAAAAATAATATGAAAATATCATCTAGCATGTATTCAGTAGCGGCGTTAGGTAAGGGAGGCGACCCTGGGCGAAAATTGGGCGCCGACCGCCATATAAAGGGAAGCCTGGCCGATTTTTTCGCTACGCCTTGTATATTATGTGTACAAAGATAAGTAATAAAAGCAAAACTTAATCTACAACGTCCACAATAGTTCTAGCCTTTTGTGTCTCGCCATTCATATCGGCGGGATAGGATTTCACTTGGCCAATTATTTTGAACCTGAATAGATAGATAAATATAGAATAGGTAGATAATCCTACACAAAATATGATAGAACCTGTACATAGAATAGTATTAACATATAGCTAGAGGTAGCATTAAAATAATATATGTTACTATATGTTTATAAAATGGCTAGCAATACATTTTCATCATAGAGGAATTATTAGTCTATGATTTTTATAAAAGGAATAAAATAGTAATGACTAGTTCCTTTATAAAGTAACGGATGTATTGACAGACACGCTTTGGACTCGCTCCTGAATATAAACTTTCCCTGGGCTTTAGAATCAGCAAAATCGGTTCTTTCTTTGGCCTTTTAAGTTTATAGAAAATGTGAAATGATTAATTATTATTAAGACACTTTCTCTCTGTACACATTGTGAAGAGTACTCTACATACATTTTGTTTGTAGTTCTGCCATGAGAAGGTTAGGCAAGCCGGAAAAGTACATTTTCCACCTTAGATTTCCGAATCCGTTTTCCGCATCCAGATGAGAGAATGTATTGAATGTGGAATTCGTTCCGTACGGGGAAAGTAAGCGCGTGTACTAGCAAATGTTTTTTTTTACTGATTCAATGTATTTAGGTGGCCAAATGCGAGATTCCGCATTCGGAAACCTAATATGGAAAATAAGTATATTTTCCATTTGCATCCGGCATCAGTCCGTATTAAAAATTATTCCCGCTGAATTCTTTCGCAATTCTCGTCTTTGATAAAAACAAGTGTAAAGTTAGGATCAGTTTGAAAGCGTGCCTTTACCATCTCTATCCTGGTTTATAAGTTTTCTCGCATTTTCATAACAAGTTAGGAAGTAAAAGTATACCTTTTACTTATATAGATATAATTTTACTGTATGTATGAAAGCCAATAATCTTCAGCTTTTAAATTTTGCCATCTACCAGTTCGCTGAGCATGGCCAGCGTTCAATAGTTTTATTCTAGTGTAGAATTGAATAGGGACAAAATCTGCAGTCGAATATCGTTTATGATCGATATTGATTAACTTATTGCCAAACTATAATGATCCATCGTGCGGTTCTTATATAAGACCAACGACAACGATCGACAATATTTGTAAGATTTTGATGAGAGGCCATAACAGGCACTCTTTTTTGAGTGGAGTATTTGGTATGCGAGTATAATCTCATATTATTCGAGCATCAAATATAATTAAGTATAATATTCACGACCCGCTATAAAATACCAAAGTCTCGATTCTAGAAATCTGTATTCTTTCCTAAAGCTACTTTAGATATGCCGATCAAAATAGTTCGAGTACCATTTAATGTAACATACCTAAGCAATTTTTTAATAATTTAATTCTTTATTCACTACTAAAATTACAAGTTTTACAGATTCGATACCATGGTGAAGTTCAAAATGTCACAGAAGAAGAAAATACTACTGAAATAATAAATGAAGAAGATATAGAAGAAGAAAATAATGACCTAAATAAAACATGTGGTATTTTACCCACTTATGAAAACATCATGCTACGAGACAGTGAAACTTTAGAAATATATAAAGGCGTAGTTGATGGTGAAGAAGTTATATACCCGAACTATAAAAATGCATCCCATTATTTCATGAAAGACCTTTGGCCATATGACGTTACCCCCGATGGCATGATATTAGAGAACAATTGGCCTTATGATGAATCCGAGAAGATCTTGAATGAAACAGGATTACCTTACTTCAGTCAAGTAAATATAATTATTATATTTTATTCAAAACATTACATTAATGATCTCTTTTATACAATACAATAAGTTTAAATCCCTTTAAATTAATGCTACAATAATTCCTTTCTATCAAAATAACGAAATTCAATTTTCTATTCTAGAATTTCCAATTAGCATTCAAAAGAACGCCACGATGGAATTTAGTTCATTCAACCAGCAATAAATCCTATCTTTTCGAGCACCAGAACTATGGAAATAATTTCGTTAATGCATTCAGAGAACGCTTTAACGAATCAATGATTTGGTCTAGCAGCCAACGGATGTATGGTAAAATAGGCATTAATAGGCAGAAAATAGATACGTCCTGGACTAGTTTAAGACGGGAACTAGTTGAAGCTGCTTTAGGCGGAGTATCGGGTCACTGGTTTTGGTCTACACCTGTTTGTGGTGACACTGAAGCCTTTGATATAGAGACCCACGCCAGTCTATGCGTGAAATGGTATATGGCAGAAACCTATCTCCCCATGATGAAGATACATTCTAAATCCAGTCCAAGACATCCGTTAGCCTTTACTGGCACCCACAAATCACTCATACTGAAAGCCTTAAATGACAGAATGAGCTTCCTACCACACTTTAACACTATTCTCCAGCATGGGCCCTTGCTGAGACCCATGTTTTACCAGTACCCGGAATCTGAGGCGCTTCAAGACTTAAGTACTCAGTTCAGTGTCGGTGATGAACTGCTTATAGTTCCCAATTTGGAGCCAAGCCAAAGTCACGTACATGTTTGGATGCCTCCCGGGACTTGGTATGAGTTTTGGAGTGGGATGAAGCTAAATGCTACGGAAGGAGAAGCCGTTACCCTTACTACTACCGAATCTGACTTCCTCACTCTGATAAAAGGAGGATCTATTATAGCTTTACAACAGGTAACTTTTCTAGTAATTTAGCATATAATTTGTTTTTATGATTTATAAAAAATCTGATGGCACGGCAGTGGCATCGCCAAGTCAAGCGCGAAACAAACACTGCCTTACCATCTTTACAGGAAGCATTTCGCCGCTTTTTCAGCCCCCTCTTTGAGAACCCCTGGATAATAGCAGAAAGCTGAAATATTCGCCATCTAGTAAGCTCACAACACGTATTTTAAATCCGAAATTTCAAGTCTGTAGGTCACTTAGTTCTGAAGTTAAGCGATAGCAAAGTTTCGCATTTTCTACACTCACTTACTCACTTATCATCAAAATGGAACTTTTAGAGTATTGACAACCTCTGTGGCGCAGTGATACCTTGGTAGCTTATGCCGGGGGTCGCAGATTCGAATTCCGCCGACGGAACAAAAGGTTTTTCAAAGTCCTAGGTCGTGAATGTTTATTAAATATGTGTATCATATAATAAAAATCTTAAATATGTGTATAGTATAAAAGTATTAAATATATTTCCGTTGTCTACATTGTACCTGTAACACAAGTCCCTCGGGTACTTACCACGGGGCCAGACTGACGTGGTGTCCATAGATAAAAAAAGAACTACTACTTCCCATAAACTCAGAGATCTGAAATTCGGTACAGAGCTACAGTTTAATGGTTACAAAGCAAACTTTATAAAAACTAATCATAATTGATGATATTATTATGTAAGCCTCCTTAAATATTTAATTAATTTTGTTTTTATTTTTTATGATCATAGCAGAAACCGAAATACACAATCTGTTAAAACTTTAACTGTCTAGTTACCTCTCTTGAGATAGAGCCTGAAAACAGACAAACGATAGGCCTTTGGGTACGGAAGCTATGGAAGAGACAAAAAAGCTGTGCTAAATAAAAAAACACGTTTCTACAAAAAGACGTGAAATCCCACCAAAAACATTATTTAAAAAATCAAGCCAAATCTCGATTGAGCAGCTTGTTTATCTCTTAAAAAGTAAAAAACTTGTAAGCTATACTGATAAACAAATCACAGGAGGGAGCCTTTGACTTGGTATGCATTACAGAATGTTTTTGGTGGGATAAATATTTAGTAACTAAACTTTCATGTCCTATTTACTAGTCACTCTAGTACATATTATAACTGCGAAAGTGTGTCTGTCGGTTATCACTTCTTGCCCAAACCGCTGAAACGATTTTGCTCAAATTTGGTATGGAGATACTTTGAGTCCCGGGGAAGAAAAGTGAATACTTTTATCCAAAAAAATGTATCGTTCCCGCGCGATAAACAAGTTTTGGCGCAACGGCGTGGCGGGCATTATCTTAGTATAAAATGAACCGAGGTATCGGAATTTTACCTTCGGTTTTCTTTTAATATAACTTATTTTAAAATTTCCAGGATACGAGAGATTCAGTAGAACAAACTCGATGGCTGTCAAGCTTTACGATAATCATAGCATTAGAATGTCTCAACGATACCTGTTTAGCAAATGGAAATCTATACATAACGGACAATATGACGCTAAACTTCGAAGCAAATGCACAGAATTTCACCATCACAGCGACTGGGGATGACTATGATCCTATTTGCGACTGGTTTGAAAGCACCTGGGCATATGATATAAGAAAAATTAACATCTATGGTCTTGAAGATGAGCTCAACAACTTTGACAATCATAGAGAAATAACTAATATGATAGATATCTGCCTTTTGGAGACGAGAGACGAAATTGTTGTCGATTTCATAGCAAATTAGGTTGCAGAAAAGCTTTGTTGTATTAATTAGAATTTGTTACGAGAATATTTTATTACGTAACGCCTAATTTATCGGTTCATTATAAACTCTTTGTTCTAGTCTGCGCGTAATATCATATACAGTAGGTGATTAAAAATATTGTTTCCCTACGTTTAAGCAATTAATTTTTGTACACCCACTCAAAATGATTATGGGGGCTGTACACTCTCGCCCAGAGCTCTCTGGCGAGACTCTCGCAAGCGGGTGACAGGTAAGACAAGGCGAGTGTAACTATTTACACTCTTGCACTCGGGCGCTCTCGCTTTTTCTCGGCGAGAGTGAACAGCCCCTATTATAAATAGACGTTTTTATAAAAATTTAGGTATATTGTGGCAAATTGAAAGAAAGGCAGCTGACGGACCTACATCATTTGTTCGGAATATGTCAATTCCACGTAAGTGGAAAACGTGTTTTGAGTACGCGCAAGAGCATGGGGGATAGGGAAAGTGACAGCAGCGCTTGCCGCGGCGGAAATATAAACTAAAAGGGGCTTACTGTAAGTTTTCGTAGTACATTTTTAGCATTAAGCTTGTTACTTTGTAGTCATATAACTACTACCTCATGAATAGTTAATTCAATCTTACAATGATGTAATTAGAGAAATGTAGCTTCCGCGTCTACTTTGGTGTTTTAACTTAATAGGGCCGGAAGCGACAATGTCGGAGTTTTTCAGCCCAAAAAACAATTTATTTTTTATTTTATTATTGAGATCACTGAATAAAGAATAGAAGAATCATAAGCAGTGAATGATCGTAAAAAGATGACCTTTGTGGCTTAGTTGTTGAGCGCGATCGTAGCGTAAGCGGGGTCACGGGTTCAAATCCTGCCGACGGAGCAGAAAGTTTTTCAATGTTCCTAGGTCTTGGATGTGTATAGTAAAATAAGTATTAAATATATTTCCGTTGTCTGGTACCTGTAACACAAGTCCGTCAGGTACTTAGCACGGGGCCAGACTGACGTGGCGTAAACTCCATAGATATTATTATTATATTATTATCGTGTTGCTTGTTGTATAAAAAGTAGCTGGTGGAAAGCAGATAGTACAAACCGACTTCAAACTGTAGAATCTGGTTTAATTGAATTACCGTAGTTTTCTCTAAGAGTATATATATTTTTTATTTATTTAATTTAATAAAACTTAAGGACTAGTACAAACTTATCTCGCCAAACCGAAGTTTGTCGGCGAGACTAGATATGTACTTAGAAGATGTAAATAAAAGCAAGCTTTCAATATATTTTTTTATTTCATAAATTATCTGTGGTATCCAAGAATGAGCGTTGTGAGGTGGTTGTACCACTCGCAACTGATGGAAACATATACTCTCGACAGTACCTCCCTTTGTAACACGACACTGAAAAAATCGGACAGACAGACAGACAAACAGACGGACAGACATCGAAGTCTTAGTAATAAGGTCCCGTTTTTAACCTTTGTATACGAAACCCTAACAACGACAAAAAATCTTTTAAATTTGGTATTTTGAGTCCTAGCAAAGGGGCATAGCGAAATTTTTATTCCAAGAATTATCGGAATTGCGAAAAAAATATCGAAAAGTATTATTTTACATTTTTTCCTCTTTCGTTAAGAAAAATGGATACGTATACAACATAGCCCGTATCCATTATATAGCACCTTAGGCAATGACAACAATATTATAACAATTGAGGAAAATACCTTTCATATCGTTCCCTCGCGCGTACTTCGTTAACCTAAATATTCTGTACTTGTCAGACGATCCTGCATGTTAGCATGGCCACAGAAGAGCCTAGCTAATTCGTCAGCTACAGTAGATATACGCTTGTTTTTTTTTTATGATATTTAAGGAGCAAGCGAGCAAACGGGTTACCTGATGGAAAGCAACTGCCGTCGCCCATGGACACTCACGACATCCGAAGAGTCGCAAGTGCGTTTCCGGCTATTTATGAGGAAATAGGTAACGGGAAAAAAGATAGGAGATTAGGGAAGTTGGGCCACCGGTAAACTCACTTACTGAACGAAACACAGCACAACGCCGTTTCACGCCTGTTTTCTGTGAGGCCGTGGTATCACTCCGGTCGAGCCGGCCCATTTCTGCCAAAGCATGGCTCTCCGACGGCAATGATCATTCATATTATGTACTTGAGATCGGAAAATATCTCATTGGTACACGCTTCCATCCGGGTTCGAACCTGCACCCTCCCGAGTACGAACCATAGGTCTCACCCCCTAGGCCACGGGCGCTCTATAAGTGCGTCCACTACACAATATTTTTAAGGTCTTAAGATCAAAAAAGAAAAGACAGACGCACATCACACGCTTACTGGATTAGTTAGAATTACCACTAACTAATATTTAATTTGCTCGTAGCCAGACCCTCTTCAGCAAAATAATAATTACAAGTTTTAGTTTTTATTGTTTAGTTTTTTCTTAATGAAGTAATTGATTAGACCGTCATCGCTGTGCCTGCAGTAAAAAAAAATATTTTGTTTATAGTGCCGTGCGATGGGAGTGCATACTGCGTTTTCAAAGTAGCAACAACGTTAGCAAAGTAAAATATATATTTTAAAGGAGCCCTAGAGATATAACGCGTCTTTTTTAGAACACCACAGCTTAATATTATGTTGATTAAATGCTTTTGAACAAACTTTTTGAGCGAAAACTTTTCGAAGCAATATTATAAATTCATATTTTAGACACATTCAAATAAAACCCTTTCATTATCGCCGGAAGCGATTGAATGCTAGAGAAAATTACATTTTCACAAAAATTACAACCGCGGACAGCCTTTGTGAATGTATGCGGACTGCCAGTATTTATAATTTATTTATTAACAAGAATTGCAATTGAAATTTATCTTAATTGAAAACGGAACGGTTTCATATCCCGCCGACGGAACAAAAGGTTTTCAATGTTCACGGATGGGTCACATGCATCGTGATTCATGATACAGTAGAGGAAGAACCTTAAGTCCAAGAGAAACACAAAAACACTTAAGGTTTTTAAGCTATCAGCTGTAACTCTGCAGGCTTAGCATGGCAACCGACAAAATATTTACGCTATACCATACGGCAGGATAGACAAATTAGCATGCGCAAAGGAAATCCGTCAGTTTATCAAAATCCGTCAGATTGTCTATTCTTTCATATTTCTTAGTCGCCATGCTAAGCCAGCTGGTTATAGTGGAAAATAAATAAAATGGATGTGTTACCTTACATGTACACATAGGTTTTCTACTGTATTTTCTAAATATTGAAACAATGTTGTTATAGACTTTAGTACACAAGAGAAAATTCACTCTTCTCAGTGGTCCAGAAAATTGAAAACATATCTGATTAAAAGGGACAAAAGTTTTTACAAGAAAATGATATACCTTCATCTCATGTTTTTCCCGATTGCCAAGGAAAGGTACTGTTTTTTGGGATGTCCTCTGTGGCTCAGTTGGTAGGCGCGTTGGTAGCTTAAGCCAGGGTGACCCCGGATTCGAATCCCGCCGAAGGAGCAAAAAGTTTTTCAATGTTCCTGGGTTTTGGATGTGTATTAAGTAAATATGTGTATAGTATAAAAGTATTAAATATATTTCCGTTGTCTAGTACCTCTAACACAATCCCTCAAGTACTTAGCACAGGGCTAGGTCAAGAGTCCCTGGATATTATTATGTATCTTGGTCGTATGTAATATTCTTTACTATCCGATAATTTTGAAATTCTTTAGAATTATTAACATGATGTTTTTTTCAAAACTAAAAGTAGCCTATGTTACTCTCCATCCTTCCAACTAATTCTATGTCAAAAATCATGTCGATTGGTTGTTTCTTAGAGTGTGTAGGAAGGACAAACAAACACACTTTCCCATTTATAATATGAGTTAGAATTCTCACACTACGTTGCGTTTTACATTAATTTATCTCGTAAAGGTAAAGGAGCATACAAAAATGCAAATCGAGCTTTTAATAAATATATTGTTAAACGGTTATAAAAATACTAAAACACTTTTAGTGCTTGATACTAATTCTTCCATCGGTATGAATGTCTAACGGCGAATTCTGTTCAATGTAGGCTTCTAGAATTTTCTGCTCCCGACCAATATATTCGACATTCCGTTTGCCATCTTTAAACATCTGCAACAGGAAAGTAATCATTAGTATAAGTCTAGGTGACGCCTGCAACTTCGTTGCCCCAAAAACCGCTTGTCGCTCGGGAGTAGTATATTTTTCTGGGATAAAAGATATCATGACCTTTTCCGGTTCTCAAAGTATCTTCATACTATATTTCAATGAAAACCGGTTTAGCTGTTCAGGTACTAACCTCTATTATATAAATACGCTTGACCGACAAAACCATTTGCAATGATAGCTCTTTACTGAGACAATTTGAAGCGCCCCACCTGGTCGGTAAACGAACTAAATCTGACGCAATTTGCAAATGGCCGCTTAATCATGAATGAAAACAATGACATTCAATAGTTATTTTTAATTTTCAGTCGATAAAACTTATATCGATATCTGTGACTTATAAGTGTTATAACTGTGTGATGGTAAGTAATAAGTAATGGAAAAGTATTGGAAACATATTATTATTTTCTATGGACCTTGCCTAGTTCTCTCCAGCTACAATTGCATCATAAAACATATTATATTAATTGAGCTGCATTAAACATTTTTATCGATATATTTTGTAGTAATCGTATTTATGTAGAGGTCAGTAGGTTCTTGTGATGAGGAAATTGACATTGACGTGTTTAAGCATGGATGTATGGATATTAAAGATTTGTGATTTTGCTGAAAGTAATAGCCCAGACTGGTCTTAGTAATTAAATCGCGAATAGGGAAAATGCTTGTAAAAAAATTTTATTGAATGCAAATTATTATGACAGTGGGCTAAAAGATGTACAGAATGACAAAAAATCTGTGAATCCTGTTGAGAAATAAGTATGATATTAGCGATTAAGGTTTTCTACTCACCTTTTTCCCTTAAACGTAATTTAGTATGAACTTTGTATGCAGCTTATAGACTTTGACGTCACAATCAACATCGGATCTCTCTTTCTAACCGACTGATTTTAAGCCTTTAAGGCTTATAACTTTGTTGTTTTCAATATTATTAAAAAATGGATTGGACCACATCGTTTTTCAATAACGATAGATTTATTTAAAGAAAGAAAAAAGAATCATGGATCTTCCCTATTGGGTCGGAGATAGCCTACTTCTTCCTTATATACTCTGACGTAACGTCTGTCATGTTATATTGTTTCCCAGTCGTAGTTGGACCCCTAAGGATCCACGGGAGACTCGATGGGGTCTTCATGGGCCAGAACAAAAATGGGGGTCCACCGAAACTACAAAAATGTTTCAAGTGGTCACCGAGAATAATAAGTTTGGGAACCATTGTGTTAGGTGATCGTCTAGGGGTGCTTATCAGTACACTACAGAACTTACTGTGAAGCCGTCTCCACCATCAGCCAAATACGCAGGGGCAGTGACCGGGTAGAACTTGTCAGTCTCCAACGGCGCATTGTTACCGCCGACTGTTACTGACGTCACCCGACTGCCCTCCGCCTCGGTGAGGTTATAGGACACCTTTATACCTGGAAGTTTTATCATCGTTGCCAACATTTGAGTTTTAGAGACGATTTTTTAAGTAAGCTGGTCTTACTAACGACTAAGGCTGTTTTACTACTTTTAATCATAGGCGTATCAGGGGGCTGGGGGGGAGCGTGTCCAACTCAGAATGATCTGGTGCCCATGAACGAATTTTGGCGTAACGTAGTTGCGGGTGTCATGTACTTTCTAATATTTTTTATGTTACTGGCTGAAGCCACAGATAGTGTAGATACTAGTTACTAAGCTAAAGTTGAGAGCCCCAAAGATAGATGTTCATCTATTTAATCCTTACAGACTTGTAATCTAATTCGATAGCCTGGTAAATAGATTAATTACAAAGTTGTGTATAGTCGCAGTAGTTATCTAGACGGTAGTTATCAAAAGGTGCTAAAACTGGCACTAAGGATCATTCAAGTTTTACAGACTATGAAACCGTCCAGAATAAAGCGAATGCTCTTATTTTCTAGCCTGTGACCTCCGCTGACTTGTCGGCAGGACTGGGGACAGCATTACGGGCATTACTGAAACATTGTTAAAGAACCACCCATAAAGTACTTAAGGGGGCAGAAATGGGACCACCTGTGACAAGGAGGAGGGGGGAGTGGACTAAAAATCACTTATGTGTCTTTTTAAATGGTGCCTTTACACTCAAGCAAAGAAATGGCGCTAGCAGAACAAATCATACCTGATATTTGTAAAACGTATGGTCCTTTGAAAGGGTTGAGGCTCCAGGCGTTAGAGAAACCTCTCTCTAAAGCCTTCACGATGTCAGCACCCTTCAGCTCGAAGGCTTCTATCCGGTCGTTGTACGGTATGAGTTCGAATATCGTTCCCATGGTGATATCTGGAAAAGAGGTTTTATTTTTAGTATGGCTGTGCTCTTACGCCATTTGTCCTCCAAAACTGTCAACCGAGAACGAGATTATCATGGCCCTATAAAATGCAACTTTATGATCTAGGCTATAAGTTTCATTTTTTATCGACATTGCTCTATCGTCAATGTTGTCGCCGTCATTAAAGGCGTAGATGTAAATGAAACTTATGGTCTATGTCATTAGGTTGCATTTTATCCAGCCGCAATATTCTTGTTCCCGGTTGACGGTTTTGACGGACAATCGACCTTATGAGTTACATCCAATCCGGGTGTTCCAGGTGTGAACGTATGTACAATAAATTCTTCTTTATATAGTTTTTCGCATCACCGCGAAATTTAGTAACAAAATAGTCTATATCCGTTTTCAGGATCTTACCTAAGTCTGTGGTCACGTTTCATCAAAATCAGTCTGAGAGGTTATACAGGGTGTAACAAATTTCAGGGTGTAATAAAACTTTAAGGATCACGTATATCCCTGAAATAGAGCTCATTGTGAAAGTGGCAGCGCTGAACGCGAAAAATTTTTTGTGATTTGTATGGGCAAACTCAAACCAACTCACACAGTCACAGAACTCTACCTGAAAACTCTACCGATTTTCATGATTTTTTTTGCATGAGATTGGGTGATTGGAGAATAGTTTAGATTTACTGACCAAGACCGGCAGCACAACGTCTGTCGGGTTTGCTAGTATTTTTGTGTTATAATATATTCTTCAACTTATGTCTTCAATTATCCTTTAACCTAGGTCAGTGATATCTCATCTGTATGCCAAGTTTCAAACAGTTTTACTGACCAAGCTGATGCTTCACTTACTTCCAGCATTCACAGATGACTTGATACTTCCTCTCTGCGTAAACGCTATGTAATTGTCGACGGATTTCAGACGATTTGCCTGCAATGAAATTTGTTTTATAATCACTAGAGAAACTATATTTATTTATAACCAGTCCTGAAAATTCAATCGTGGTCCAAGTCCAATACAAGACCTTTCTAAAAAGCCCAAACACGACTATGAAATCTTAGTCCATCATGGAATGCCAGTGCCTGTCTTCCAGCTTTATGATAAGACCATCGAACTAAATAATTGTCAAAGTTCATTAAAATATATTTTTTAAATTCTATACAGGAAATTTATGTTCCAACATGGAATGTCATTTCATATCATCATTTTAGAGCGTCCGTGGCCTAGTGGGTAAGACCTTTGGTTCGCCCTCAAGAGGGTGCAGGTTCGAACCCGGGTGGAGAAGTGTACCAATGACACATTTTCCGATCTAAAGCACATAATACGGATGCTCATCCGCCGGCTCGACCGGAGTGACACCACGGTGGCCCAACTTCCCTAATCCCTTATCCCTATTCTCATTCCCTATTCCCTCTTAAAGGCCAGCAACGCACTTGCAAGTCTCCTGATGTCGCGAGTGTCTATGGGCGATTGCAGTTGCTTTCCATCAGGTAGCCCGTCTGCTCGCTTGCCCCCTGAATATCATTAAAAAAAATCATCTTTCTTCATCTTCAGATACTCGTACAGTTAACAAGACTACAAAATCAGAACTATATATAACTGCCATTTATCATAACGCTACGATCTTTGTAAGATGTTCAAATTCGATTCCATTACATCGTTACATACTGAGAAACACGACGAACTATTAGAAGCGTGTTAAAAATGAGTTTTTTCTATTTAACATTTCATAAGTATACCTATTGAATACTCATTATCATTGTATACTTTTGAAGGTAATCTTTAAGCGTAACAGTTACGCTCTCATAAATTTATCGTGTCAATATTATTACTGTTGGAATTTAGAATGTTGTTATATAGAACGGGGGTTCCTCGTGCTCTTTAGTAGAATTATAAAAGAATAATATTCTTATTATTGCATTAGTATGATAACTTATAGTATTAAATATAATATTATAAGTTATCATACTAATGCAATCATTTATAAACATGACGCGGTAGTTTCTTATAAGCCGACTTTTTTAAAACATGTCTTGTAATCGACATATTGTGCACAAACACTGATAAACAAAACTATAATCTAAGCCATGATGGATTTCAAAATTGAGTAAAAATCAATTCAACTTTATAATTATTACCTATTATTGCTAATAAAACACAATTAAACAGAATTGCATATTTTGTTAACAATGAATAAACATTATTTTGTATGCACGAATGATTAGGTAAAAACTGTTAACGACTCATCAATTAAGCAATATCAATTTGTGAGAAAAACCTTCGCAATGTAAGTATTAATTTAATTTGCGTTCGTTCAATTAATTTTCATTGCAAATCAAGGAATTGCACTTCTATGGAATAATTAAGACGCTTTTACATTTCGCTGACGGAGTGATTTGCGTCAGTTATTACTTGAATGAGTTTTAAAATATAATTTAATTATACATAATACTCTTTCTTAAAAATTGCAGAGCAAGATGCGAAAAGGCTGTAGTAAAATGATATCAACAATAGCATGTTTAGATTTCAATCGTATTAGGTATAAAATCATACTAATATTATTATTGCGAAAGTTTGTGGGTCTGTATGTTTGTTACCTTTTCACGCTTAAGTGACTTGACTGATTTCGATACAATTTGGCACGGGGTAGCTGATATTCTGAATTAACACATATACTTCATTCTATTCACACATTTAAGAATATATTTATTTTATTTCATTTTGTGTACCTTTATTAATTTAGTAGCGCATTTTTTACTTTTGAAAATCTTTAAAATATTGTGGTTTTAAAGGAGTGCTATGTACCATATCTTAAAATTTTACTGGCATATTAGAAATCTTGTTAAGTTTTATTATTTTTTCTTATTACTATATATTCATAAATTTGATAAAAAACATACATTCAAAATATGTGACTCCCAGGGACTCATATAAAATATTTACGTTAGTCTTTTTCACCTAGTGAATAATCTTTTTCACCAAGGGTTTAGTAGCTTTTCTCGATATCATTTTTTAATTACTCATTTTTATTATTGGCAGGTCATAGTTGTATAGGCAATAGTCAATTCTACCCTTTTAGCAACTATGTTATAGGCAGAACTTATCTATGTTTTATATTGAATTGTATCACTTTCTAATTACCGTTTCACATTTATCTAAGTACCGTACCCAAACAGTTTTCAAGTGTTATTATCTAAGAAACTATAATTAACTGACACTTGCCAAATCAATTTTTATATTAGTATTTTTCATAAGATTTAAGTGTGTTTTAGTCAAATTGGTGAAATAAAAAAAATTGTACGGTAATTAGGTAAATAACGTGAATCCAAAGAATGGCCGAAATAAGTTTATTTATCTCATTAAATTAAGACTCTCATGGTACCTACACGCTATGTACCTGTACTAATTATGTGCAGCATTAGAAGTGCAGTAGCAGCATCGGCAGGACTAACATGTATCTCGCGATAGCTAATGATTGCGCAATTATTGCTCCAAAAGCGGTCAGATTACTTGATCAGTCTCTGAATAAAATAGTAGAAATAGGGTCTGCTTCACCGCTTACTAATAATATAGGTATTATAGGGTTTATAAGTGTCTGCTAATCTATCCACAACTTTTTTTGACAGATGTTGTGTTTGTCAAAAAAGTTGTGAATAGCCTATCAGAAGTTTATCAGTAAACGGTGGAACAGGCTCGTGAATACTTACATTATTAGCTAGATTATCTACAAGCAGATCACCCAGGACGCACTCGCCGCTTACACAGTCATCGAGATTCATGGAGACCTTGGACTCCCCTATCACGGCGGATTCGGCGTCGTGTACCAGCTTTGCGTATGGAGCCAGCCTCTCCTTTATCTCTGGATCTGAATTGAAGTAGAAAGTGTGTGAGAAGTACAGAAAACTGCGATATGTTTCATCCAGTTGATCGGAGGCCTTACTCCTCATTTATTTTTAGACCTCATTTCCTATCCATGTTTCTGTTCCATATTGACCTCTGTGGCTCAGTTGGCAGCTTAAGTCGGGGTGGCGGGTTCGAATCCCGCCGACGGAGCAAAAAGTTTTTCAATGTTCCTGGGTCTTGGATGTATATTATTAATGTGTTGCATATTATAATAAAAATCTTAAATATGTGTATAGTATATATAAAAGTATTAAATATATTTCTGTTGTCTGGTACCTGTAACACAAGTCCCTCGGGTACTTACCACGGGACCAAACTAACGTGGCGTGAATTATAATATTAATATTAATATTAATATTGACTGCAGTTGCTTTCCATCAATAGACGTGCCCAATAATTTTAAAAAAAGTGTTGAATTCACTTACTAAGCGATAAGGTAACATAACACATTTTTTTAATATATTAAAAAATATTTCGTATAATTTAACATCTCAAGTAAAATATAATGTTGTGAGTATTAAAATATAATTTTGTGAGTATTATCACACATTTTGTTCAGACTCGAGCAAAAAATATATTCTCTTGTGACCTTGCCTTTACTTTTTAATAAGGTGACCAAAAAAGTGTACCTTCAGGGATAGACCTGTCCAGGAAAATCGGTCCGCCGTTCCACTTGATGTACTCCCCGCGGACGTCAAAGTACACTGACAGGTTGCCCATGTATTTTGTGAATGCTGAAGCTTGTACTATAAGGACCTAGAAGTAGTGTTTTCGTTGAATTAGTTTCGAAGAACGCCAGTTTTTAAGTTTATCCACATTAAGATAAAACGAAAATTTTTATTTGTAAACTTTCATTAAAATTTCATTTGAATTAACATAAGTTTATTATCATACAAGTTGTAACAAAAAAAGTGGAAGTAATTTAGGGTGTGTATCTGTCCCTTATTAAGAGTTCACTTGCTAATGTTGTACTTATCTCTTAAGAAAGTTGAAGTGCCGAAAGTTAATTTTGTTTATGATTTGTGTGCCCATACAAGTCACAAAACCCTGTGCAAGTTTACAGGATTTTCTATACGAGGGACAAATAGACACCCTAATGTGTTATTACTTGCTATATATTTTAATATCCCCTATATTTTATGAGAATTAATTTAGACATTTTTGTGTAGCACGATATACAAAACTTCTCAAAATTTATATTCGCTGCCCATCTCTGGTAATCTATTTACTTCTGTTTTCGTTTCCTCCTCTTAAAAAAACACCCATATTATCGAGGTCAAAAATGGAATATTCCGCACAAATTCAGTTACCTCGTGTTTCCTATTTTTGTTCGGTTCAATAAACACCGGGTAAGGGCCGGCCACGTCCTCGCCGCTGGGGGCGGGACCGTCCCATAATAAAGAATGGGAATGTCCGCCCACGATAATGTCAACATGCTCACCGTACTCCCGCGCCAGCTCTCTATAAACAAGTTAATATTCATTTTGTCTATAAAATAGGCGCCATTAATAACAGCCGATTGTCGATGAAGGATTATCATTTATCAAACTCGTAAACTGTGACAACATCGGAGAGTTCACTTCAGGCTCTTCAGTCTACGTTACTACTAAGTAAATTAATGTATGTATGCAATGATTTTATGAAGGTCACGCTTTGCATGTTAGGGACCATCCATAAAGTTTGACATGGTGTGATAGGGGATGGGGGTCCTGAGTTTTGTGACATCACATTTCAAATGTGCCAAATTTTATGTCGAAATTTGAAATATTGGAGTGGTTTAAATTTTTAAATGCTAAATTGCTAATTTGTGACGTCCTGTTGGTACTGGTTTCTAAATCTAAGCCATTGTCATTGAAAAATCCGATCGTGCCCTACTACGAACACTCACTTATCAACTTCGAGTCCGCAATGCGACAGCACCACGATGATGTCGACTCCCTTCTCGTGCAGTAACTTAGCCTCGCGCCGCATCGCCGCGCGCGGGTCCGTGAACTCCACCTTGCCCGCGGACGACAGTATCTGCAAATTACAATTACGACGTAACTAGAAATTTCAATTACGACGTAACTAGAAATTTCAATTACGACGCAACCAGAAATTTTAATTGCAAGAACTGACACGTCTGATGGCCCGCAGCTTCGGTCTCGCGTGGAATTCGAAAATGGAATGGAATACGAATACTTTGGAAACATGATATATAGCCAATGTTGAAGAAAATGTTAATATAATAATGTGTGTGTGTGTGTTTATTACTGAACTCGTCCGAAACGAATGGATTGATTTTGATGAGATTTTTTTGTGTAACTTGAGAATGGTTTAGATTCACAAATAAGCCCGGCAGGACAACGTCTATCGGATCCACTATATTATTATAAAAATAAAAACTTGACCGCTTATCGAAGTTCAGGTCGACCTCGTCTGTGTTAAGTTGTTAACTATTACACCTGATAACTAATTATATATTGGTGTATAATTTATAACAAATGCCTTACTAAGTTACAGTTTAGAAAAAAAAAACTTGCCACGGACGGATACTACATCGAAGTCTTAATAATAGGTTCCCTTTTTTACCCGTTGGGTACGAAACCCTAAAAAAATATGTCAAATGATTTGTATATTTCAGTATAATCATTACAGAGTTCCTAATATAATAACATAATTAGTTCAGACTTTAGTGTTACAGATTATTTCTTGACCTTCGACCTTTGGCGAGAAAGTCAATAGACGGATAAGAGAAACCAATTTTCTCAAACGATACTGCGCATGGGTCTTATCTGGACCCATTATATTATCAACAAGGTTATCAAAAGTGCCTCTTGATGTATCATATCCGACATCTTTGTGAGAAAAAGAATACTATACTAGAGAAAAACTAAAGGTCATAATATTAAAACATCCATAATATTATGAAGTGTTGTGTGAAGTTGTCTGTCTGTGTGCTACTCTTTGCGACCAAACCACTAAACCGATTTTACTAAAATTTACTATCGAAATTTTTCGGTTTCCGAGAAAGGACACAGGGCACTTTATTCAGGAAAGTTTAGGGTTCCCGTGAGATAACCGAATCTTGACGCAACGGAGACACCATCGAGTTTTAATGGCGTAGTAATAATACATTTAAAACTTAGTTTATTTATACATTTATTATAATATTGCTAAATAATTCACTTGATTTTACTATAATCCCATAAAACAAAATTTCTTTATCCCGTGCGTGCGTTTACGTTTACATTTTCTCGGATTAAGCCGTGTTTGTTTAGGCTAATAGTTACCTTAACAAAACATAACCGTACATTTGCGTTATAATTTATTATGGTGTAGTCAAAAAATTGATTACCAACTAATACAAACAGTTTGGATCGCACAAGAAGCTTTAACTTGCATAAAAATAGGTAATTACAATTTGAATGATGCGTTATGCGAACAGACAGACGTGAAGAATAAATAAAAGCAGATTTACATTGCGTCAGTAACTGACGCCAGTGCTAGATGGCGCCGAAAGCTAACTGTTTGTCAGAAAATTATATACACGAAATCAGTGCCAGGTCAGTGACCAGTGACTGACTTGACGTCAGTGTAAATCTGCCTTTAGCCAAATGGCAAAATAACTCTCTTATTTTGTCATTGGCTAAAACAAGAATTGCGCGCTCAATCTTCTGAAATATACTCTGTGTACCTTTGTGTCCGGTGTGATAAGACCTATGAGTCCGATCTTCCGTCCCATTCTCTCGATGATCACGTGGTTCTTGTACAGACCCTGTAGGATCGGTTCCTTGGAGGAGTCCATGTTGGCCGCGATGACCGGAGCAGTCAGCGCGGACAAGTACGGCGCGAGACCCTCCGGGCCATCGTCAAACTCGTGGTTACCTATCGCCTGGAAAATGTATATAAACCTTAAGCCTTACCGAAGATACAAGCGCAAAGGCAATGAATAGATGACCCGTTAAAAACTTCGGCGCATAAAATTACAAGAAATGCGCCGACTACTGCTGAAGAGATTCAAACAAAATAAAAATATTTAATATATAATAGGTGTATCTATGGACGTTTCAAACCACGACAGTCTGGCCCCGTGTTAAGTACCCGAGGGACTTAACACCCGTAACAATGTGTTACGGGTACCAGACAACGACAATATATTTACTTTAAAACTTTACGCTGTGCACCTATTTAAGATTTTTATTAATTATATGATACACATCCAACACTCGGGAACGTTAATAAACTTTTGTTCCGTCGGCGAGATACGCACCGTCTTAAGCTACCAAGCAACACGCTTACCAACTGAGCCAAACAGGTCGTCGAAAATGCAATTGAATAATTATTGTCAGGACAAAGTGTTCCCAAAGTATAAATTAATAATAATGTGTTTAATTCCATGAAGTTTATATGCTCTAGTTTTAGAAATACCACATTTTCCAAGACACTAATAAGGAAATTAATTCTTAATGGCTAATAAGAATAAAAGAAATCACCTTATAATGCTCTAATGGATATTAAATATTCATAAATGACCTCATCGCGGGCATTAAAATGAATGTTTCTCGTCTCACGAGGAAGGGGAAGTTGGATTGTTTAATCCTTATGATTCATTATAATTAATTGGTTTGTCAAGTTACAGATGGGGGGGTTAATTTTACGAGGTTAAAATTTTATTGCAATTGAGGGCAGATTTAAATTGAGTCAGTAACTGAAGTCAGTTGTCTGCCGAGTCAGCTATGACCTAGCACTGGCTCGCAAAATTGATTCCAAGTCACTTCCAAGTACTCAGACTATTTACACGCTGACAGTATTTGTTCATCAGTAGTTGAGGCGACAACACTGTACTGACTTGAAATCAATTTATATGATAGCTTAGTGCCAGATCAGTACTGACTCGACAGTCGAGTGACGTCAGTTACTGAGTCATTATAAAACTTCCCCGAGATAGATTATTACCTCTGTTATTATTTTCGCTTGGTGTGTTACTATATAAATGCAAATTTCAAACTATTCGCACTTGTGCTCTTTCATTAGGAGCCTGTAAAGTTTATAGCATGGTAACAGTAATTTTTCCTGGCATAAAGCATCCTATTGTGTCTTATTGACACTGGAAGTGTTATATAATACGCAGAAGATGCGTGTCAGCGGTTTTGGCGCGACAATGTACCAGGCTGACAGATACAACCACATATTTTATGGTGTTAACATGAGATATGGATTAAGTTAGCTCCTTGCTTTAATTTGATGTACCAACTTACATGTGCGTCATGAGGCAACAAGTTCATGAACTCCTGCGTCACATTCCACTTGAGCAGGGAGTACCAGTATGTACCCTGGAAGCTGTCGCCGGCGTTTAGCAGGATGAAGTTGGGCTTCTGCCGCGTAAGGCTCATGATCTCTGCGTAGAGGCGCGGGAACCCGCCCAAACAGGAGTTGTTGTTGAACCTGCATGTTGGAGTCGCTACGGACGTCTCCTCGAATCTGACGGATAATAAGATGTTGAAAAATAAAACATCACAAACGAATAATGTTCACTTGCGGCAACCCCGGATCTAGGGGTGGCAAGCTGGGGCCTGTGCCCCGGACGGCAATATAATAAATAACTATTAGTCGGGGCCGGGTGGCATAATACTTCAGTTTTTGCCCCGCCATAAAAAAATTAATGATCCGGTGCTTGGGTCCGCAAGCACCCGGTCCTGCTGATTTTTTAATCTAAACCGCACTTAAGTCTCCGCGAAGACACATTAAAAATTTCGTCAAAATCGATCCAGTCGTTACCATCCATAAAGTACGTCACACAAATTTCATGGTTTTTAGACCCCCTCCCCCCTTGTCACATTTTATAGGACCCTCCCTCCCTATTTTTATACGTCACAAAATTTGCAATTTTACACCTAAAATTTAAAACCACTTCAATATTTCAAATTTTGAGATTAAATTTAAATATTTAAAATGTGATGTCACAAAACTGAGGACCCCTCCACCCCTATGTCACACCAACGTCCGTATTCTAGTGGGAAAGCAACAGCCGCCCATAGATTCGCAACATCAGAAGAGTTGCAGGTAAGTTTTTAAAAAGGAATACGCTTTCTGAAAGTTTGCAGGTCTTATTTACCGAGGCTGAAAGTTACGCTAAAAGCGGTTCGGTGGAAGAGAGCCAGCCTCGTATCTAGGGGGGGCAAGTCGTGGGGCCCGTGCCCCGGGCGGCTGGTGCAGAGGGCAAAAGAAAAAGTCCAATTTCTTTTCCTATGTCTTAGTGAACACCTTATAGCTGAAATTATAAAGATGATAATAAAAATAGTATAAATAATATGGCGCAATTTTCAGTGCTTGATACGCCTAAAAAAATGAAGATCCGGGGCTGAAGACAGCTAATCATCAATGTAGGGTAACCCTTGATGTAGATGCTAATGCTGCTAGATGCTGGGATGACGGATGCTGGATGTTAGGATGCTGGTTGCTGGGTGCTGCTGAAATGCTTGCTGATAGTAATGATGGAGATTAAATAACACCCAGCTGATGCTTGATAGTAATGTGTTATTATTTTATTGTAAATGCTTACGTTTCATAGCTACAAATATGATGATTGGGCAAAACGTATGAGTTCAACGACATGCTGAACCGTACAATCGAGGTGATGTAAGTGGTAAATTTTTCGAGTAGGGCGATGGCGGAAATTTGCAGGTGGAATGATTCCGAACAATTAAATTAAAAACCCCCAGTGGTCAGTTAAGACAGCTTATAAAGGATGGTCAGACAGTCTATAAAGGATGCAGAGCGATGACATCTCGACGACTACAATGGGTCTAGCTTTCCATACACTATGGCAATCCGAGCGGCCCTTTGTTGGGTACGATATAGAGTGAGTAATTGGTATTTTGGTGCCCTTGGCCAGAGATGAGAACAGTATTCCACATGAGGCCAAACCTGTGCCTTGTAGAGCTGCAGGTGTCGGTTTGGTCTGAAATACTGTCTCGCTTTGTTTAGAACATCAACCGCTAATGAGGCTAACTTAACCTTATCATCCAGATGACCACGGAAGTAAATTTCACTTGGTATGTTTACGCCAAGTACCTCAATGCTTGGAGAGATTGTTAGAAAAGCGCCTTCAAAACGAGGATTCGTGACCATGGGTATCTTTAAGAGGGTATACCAGCGGTAGAGAAATGAAAAATAGGTTTTTGTAATATCTATTGCTGTCTCTAACCATAATCCGAGGAGGCCACAGAGCACGATAGAGAAAACTGCATCTTGGTTTGAAAAAAAGACCTTGTCCCATAATTCCTTCTCCAAAAATTTATCGATTTTAGTATTTTTTCTTTTGTAAAAAAAATTAACTGTGTCCTTATATTTTCCCTTTTTATATAATTTGTTTTCTGGATGTTTGAACGCAAGTCTGCGGCAATCTGGCATTTTTTTTTCAGGTCTTTGAACGTCCATATCTCTTTTAATAATTAAATGATGAAAAAAAAGAAAACAAATGGACATGCTGATAGTGGCTATTGGTATTCATTAAAAAAATTATAACTCTACTGGAACTATCCAGGAAGGAAACAGAAGATTGCGATGTATAGAAAAACTGCCTACACTTAACAACAAATATTGCACTTTAAGGTTGTCTTATTTGCTGCATATTACTTATTTCTCGTTATTCCAATGCAACTTCTCCCAAGCGACTAGACCAATTTTGATGAAAATATTTTGTAGGTATTTAGCATGACAGGACAAACGTCTGTCTGTCTGTATAAAATAAATTATAATAAGTAAAACTATCTTTAGCCTGATTGACGCACACACACTCAAACAAACAGTTTTTAACAGGATTACAGAATGTGGGAGACATAAGACATCTTTGTCTCATGTCTCAGACCACTCTTTTAATGAAATAAAAATGTCTTTAAATCGCAAAAGAAACTATTGCTGTATATTTGGATGACTGAACAGTTTCTCAATTCAAAATTCGTATCTCTTTAGATTACCTACTGAACAGGAAAAGTATAAGCTATTCACTTATTTTATGTCTATATATCTTCTATTAATATAAAAATAACAAGTCCTGACTTACTGATTCATATTCGCCGAGCAAAAACTGTTAATGCTTCAGCCATGAAATTTGGTGAGAAGAATTGTTTCATTGAGTGGACACCCGCTAAGAAAGGAATTTTAAAAATTCTACCCCTAAGGGGGTGAAATAGGGGTTGAAGGTTTTAAGAGTGTGTTGTTTGAGATTGAAGAGTGGCTCTCATACAACAAACGCGTTTTTTTTCTTCTTGGTACTAAATGGCACTATAGTAAGCCTACACCTCGCTATCGCTTGTTAGGAAGTATAAAGCTAAAGTTGTGTGACAGAACTCGTTTCCTCGATTATTCGCTTTTAGTTGTACGAAACCCAACGTGCGAGAGTCCAACTCGCACATGACCGGTTTTTTCGATCTTAGCTGCGGTTGTCCTAATCGCGCCCTGCGGCTTCCCCAGCATGTGTTTCGAGACAATAAAAGATATTGGAGATAATTATTTTTTATTTTTCTAGCCGCTTATGGGTATTCCACACGGCGTGAACAAACATCACACAGAGGCGATGATGCAATGCATTTTCAACCTTTCGCCATGAACTAAAGGTGCATTTTAGATATGAATGTTGTAAATGATCGTGTTTGGCAAACCGTTTGCCAAACATGACCTTGATGCACTCCAAATTGCACCCTCAGTTCATGGCGTAAGATTGATTTGAGGATGCACCTTAGATATTAATGTTGTAAATGGTGTCCATCGAGTATAGCTATTTTCTATCTTCTGCCATTAACTGAGGGTGCAATTTGGATTGCATCAAAGTGCACTTTTGCGTGGTGTTTGTTCCCGCCGTGTAGACGGCCCTTAAATAGAGTGCGTTCCAAATTCCAATCGAGGGCGCTTTTTCTTAAAAGCGTCTTTTTTGCCAAGGAATATTTCGGTGGCATGGATGACTCATCGAAAATGAAACTACCCGGTGCCGAATCGCCACTTAATGACTTCACCACGTTGTGGCGCCCGGCGTCAAAGCTGGATCCACTCTTGACCGACTGTCTTAAGACAACAACCAGGTTGTTTTTCTGAGCCTTGAAAACTTCAGTAAATTTTCTTAAGTGTAGCAATTGGTTGTAAACATATTATTTAATTTTAGAGACCAATATTTATCACATTTTTAAATGATTGTACATTTTTTTTATGAAATGAGAGGGCAAACGAGCAAACGGGTTAGTTGATAGAAAGGAACCCTGATGTTGCAAGTGTCTATGGGCGGCGGCAGTTTTCCATCAGGTAACCGCCTGCTCGCTTGCCCTCTAATTATCATTAAAAAAAAGAAATGGTTTGTAGTTATTGTTTTATATTTATAGCTATTTTACTTAGCTTTATTATTAATGTTATATTAATGAAATGATCCTCGTTCACATTCCTGGTAGAGATTTAGGAGGAAGTTTTCTAGGTTCCAGAAATAAAAGTCTCACACTGTTTTGGATGTTTATTCAATATTCATGTTTATAAATTATGACTTTCAAAATAAGTATATTCTTAACTAAGAACGATAATAATATATTAACATAAAAATAACGATAAAAACTATACACAAAAATATAGTGCCATGTAAAATATTACATACAAAAATAAGATTTTAATCTCGCAATAATGTTACATAAAGTAAATATTATTATGTATGCTTCTTAAATAAATGTACATATTTTATGTATTATACTTTTAATTAGAGCAAAGAAAGAACAGAAAAGTTGTTTCATATTTTAGAGGGTATGAAACTGAAAAATAAATGTTGTGGCCTTTTTTTTCAACAACAAGTTTCTGTCAAGAAACAAGTTTCTGTTCGATCGAGCCGGCTCACCTTATGGCGAGAGACAATCCATGAAGTACGACACGCCGTCATTTTTAGACATTTAGGCCCTGTTTGACTGCTTAGTGATAAAGTTTCTGTTAGGCTATCCACAACTTATTTGACAAATTCTCCATACAATAATAATATAATAGACTGTCTGTAAGCGGTGGAACAGCCCCTTAGATTCTGCGTATTACATTTTATATCATGATAAGATTTGGTCAAAATCCCTGTGCAGTCTTCGCTCCAATAAGTAATAACAATGACAATATGGAAAATAAACGTTCTACAAACAATTTTATTATTTAACGACAATATCAAGACAACACAAGTTAAACATGTATTATAATTCAACATCGATACACCTAATAAGGCACTGTTTAGCTTTGGTTATTTTATGTTACCTATCTACAATCTAAATTTATCACTAACGACTACGGACTAAAGGTATGATCACACTAAAACGACACGACACTTATTTCCATAGAACTAACGTTTTAGAAACGTCAGTTCTATGTGTCAAACGTGAATTGTCGTGTCACAGTAGCGGGGTTACCTTGAGGGATTATTTATTTAATTACGTTTTTATTAATTTTTAGATGGCCTTTTTGTCTTGTCATATACAAAGAGTTGTCTTAGAAAGTCACAAAACTTTAATAACGCTCGACAGTCGGGAAAAACGGTCAGATTTTGTCGTTCCAGTATCGTTTTGATTGTACGCGGGACTATAGCAGTTTGGGTTCTACAATTATTATAATTTTAATTCGGCTATGTCCCAGACTACATATATGTCATAATGAACACAATTTAGGTCGCACGGCTTAGCGCGCTCTAGTGTTTTAGTTCAAAAAGATTAGCTGTGACAAGCTGTCAACTGTCACAGCGAGTCCATTTGGAAAATATGCAGTAACATTTCAATAATAAAAATACAAAACATTATTATGAAATTTCAAACCATCGTCAGAGTTGGGTCCACCGATGTCTGAGAGTCCGATTTAGATCCCATTTAAATAAAATTAGGTCAAAACTGGACCGTTAAATCTGTCATGGTGTACATTTCAATGTTCATTTTAAAAGTAGTGGAGTTCTAAGCGAGAAAGTATTAAAGCGACACTTTATGCCGCGACACTTTACATCAGTTCTCAGGAAGTTCTTCGAAATGTAAAGTGTCACGTCACTTAGACGTGAAGTGTCGCGTAGTTCAGTCTCACCTTTAACATACATCTATATATCAAGCCTTAGACTTTTCCAAAATCTAAAAAAATACGATCTACAACGCAATAATTAATAACCTTGACGTTACAAACAAGTTCACATTTATATGACGAATGAACACTAAATATTTTTTGGTAGTATTTCTTAGCTGTATTATATATACATTTTGTGTTTTGACAAATATAATAAATATTATGATTTATTTTACAAGTGCTAATAAAATTTGACAAACTATAAACCCATAGTGATATTAAAACCTTCAAATACAATAATAATATGGTTATAGCACCGTTTTAATTCACACATAATTTAATGTGATAAAAAAAAATATTTTTCTAATGTGATATTAAAACAAATTAATTGAGGTTTAGTCTTACCAACTCAGCAATGATCACTGGATTGGTATAATGCAGTTTACATTACCTATATGATTCATTCAATCAAATTAAACGCGACACGACTCTTTGACACACGATGTAAGCGCGTGTTTGTGTCCCTGAAATAGTTCTCTGACGAATTAGCAGCGCTGAAAGTGCCAAAATTTTTTGTCATAAAAATGGCACTTTAAAATCAAGGCCAGTTTAGTAACCGATTCTGCTAGTATGTTTTTGAGGAAAATGAAACATAAAGCCGACTTAATACAGTAAAGCCGACTTAATATATACTCTAAAGCTGACCGTTTGACTTCTCAAATATTGACATTTAGCATCTCCCTTTGGAAAGCGACTTTAGTTCGTACAACGCGATTGTGCATGTGACCCTATGCGTGGGTAGCCTAGTCTGGCTACTATAAGTTAAACCTTGCATTTATTTTGACTAGCAACATTATTCTTTTGTTTTCGGTTAAAATTGGACTACAATTGGATTTCATGATTTTGATTCTTGATCATTATTACGTTTGTGATCTTTTGATTTTTTTGGTAAGACAATAAATGTTTTTTTTTCATTTATCTAAAAATGATATTTTAAAAAAAAGATTTAAAAAAATTCTACATAAGATATGAGAAATAGGAATTTGTCCCTCCATTGAGTCTTTGGAGTCTGATTTTAGGTAGCAAATAAATTGAAGATAGCAAAAAAAAAACACTTTGTTCTATAAATCTCAATTAA
This sequence comes from Cyclargus thomasi, assembly GCA_026546445.1. Classification (NCBI taxonomy): domain Eukaryota; kingdom Metazoa; phylum Arthropoda; class Insecta; order Lepidoptera; family Lycaenidae; genus Cyclargus; species Cyclargus thomasi. The sequence continues at coordinate 27,632 of JAOTAV010050114.1, forward strand.
TAATAACAGTTTTTACAAAAACTCATATTGAAATACTCATGTTTAGGTCTTATGATAAATGATCAAAATATTTTTCGCCACTACAATTGTATGATACCATTTACAGAATTTTTTAATTTGGAAGTCTTTCCTAGGTTCAACTTATAGTAGCCAGACTATAGAAACGACGTCTGCCGCGTCACTGCCCCACGAATGAAAGTTGTGTATTTACAAGCGCACGCACACATAGGGCCGCGGGCACAACCGTGTTGAACTATCTGTATACGAATTAATTGCTACACTTTACAAAACATTTCTGATTTAAATATTTACACTATACCTGTATCGTGCTGGATTACAGCAATGAACACTATATGCTGACGTTGTCGCTAATTGTCGATATGGGTTTCTTGTGGAGGGGGCAAGGGCGACGTGAGGACCGGCGAGGGGGCGCCCGGGGGGTCGAGCGGGGGGTCCGCTGGGGGGTCCTCTGTGGGGGTTTGTCGAACACCTTGTGCGGCGGCGCGGGCCGGGGTCAGTCGACGACGTGTTTTATTTTGACGTAGAGGAGGCAGGAGAAGAAGAAGCCGAAGATTGGCACCACCGACATGCCCACCCCCACTGCGGCCAGGATGATCAGCTGTTCTCGGATGTGCTCGGTGAACTGGCGCGCGCAACCCTGGCAAAAGAAATTGACGGTTGGTAAAATCTTAAAAAAAAAACTCGTCTCAATTTACAATGTTAGTAAACTTTATTCCTCAAAATTCCTTCGAAACGCCTTTACCGATTATAAACTTATAAACTTCATATACATTTCGGTAAGCTGTAAGTCTGGAAATAGGCTACTACTATAAAAATTAGGTTCAGTTAATGATATTTAGGGGGCAAGCGAGCGAGGGTTACCTGATGGAAAGCAACTGCCATCGCCCATGAACAATCGCGACATCCAACCGCAAGTGCGTTGCCGCCCTTAATGAGGGAATAGGGATAGGGGATTGGGGAAGTTGGGCCACCGGTAAACTCACTCACTGAACGAAACACAGCACAACGACTTTTCACGCCAGTCTTATGTGAGGCCGTGGTATCACTCCGGTCGAGCCGGCCCATTCGTTCCGAGGCATGGTCCTCCTACGGCCAGTTCTAAAAGTTTATTGTAATCTTAAAATCTTTGTCATTTGGATGGTGGTGGATTACGTCAGAGAATATATGGAGCAAGGAAGCTATCTCCGACCCAATACGCTATTTAATTACTATGTACTGTCAGACAGTTAACTTTTAGCAAAATTTTAAATTAGTATTAATAATGGGACCAAATTGAAGTAGTACCCTATATAACAAAGAAAACATTTTGGGAATCGGTTCACTAGCGGCGGAGTAATCGTTGAACATACAAAAAAAATATGTCCACAGCCGAACATATAATTTCCTTGTTTTTGGAAGTCGGTTAAAAATTTGTAACACTCGATAATACCGCAACAAATGTTTTTTTTTTTTTTTTTTTTTGGCGGGTTTTAGTCCCACGGTCTTCACACGCGCTGTCAGCGCCGATGGCCTGAGATGTATGAAACTCTAGGAGGGGTTTTTGAGTAATGCGTATCGGTATGCGTTGACGGTCGGCGAGTGGTCAGCGTGACACTCACATAAGCCTATGTTCACAGAATAAAGTATATACAGGGTGTAACAAAAGTAAATGATGAAACTTTATGTGTCCCTGATATACAGTTAACTGTGAAAGTTCATACTAAACTACGTTTTGAGAGAAAGGGATGGATGGAAAACTTAAATCTCTTAAATATCTTATTACTCCTTTCTCAACAGAAATCCGAGATTTCTTGCCAATCTGTAAATCTTTTAGCCCACTATCATAATAATTTGACGACCTCTGTGGTGTAGTGGTTGAGCGCATTGTTAGCTCACGCCGTTAGTCGCGGCACGGGGCCAGACTAACGTGGTGTAAAGCGTCCATAGATATTATTATTATTATTTGCATTAATTAAATTTTGTGTCATACTCATATTCCCTATTCGAGCTGCGGTCAACCTGCGTCAAACCGAAATGTGTAACACATTAATTATTATATTATATATCCTTTCTATCCTTATATAGAGCGTAACAAAACAAATCGATCACGTTCAATGAAAAAAAAACTATATTACATAATATAGTAGTAGTATAATATGTGTGTGTGTGTCCTTGTTTCCCTATACAAATATATTTCTACCTAGGAATAAATATTTCTTTCCATTTCGTTCAGGGCCGGCGTTAGCCTTACGTATACCGTGTGAGATGACTTTGGCGCTCTTAACCTTCAATTCAATAACATTTTGTTTAAATTTAAAGTAAAGGGCGCTGATTTTTACACATGTCATAAGAACGAAATCGGCCAGGCACTTCATTTCACCCGACGCCCCGGGCGGTCGCCCAGTATTCGCAATGTGGTCTGTTAAACTTTCCGACACGTTTTCCAAATTTTTGTTCTCTACTGGTACGGAAAACAAAATACCAAATCACGAGCACAGCTAATATTCAATATGAATCTTCCTTATATGTGTCATTAATATGAATCAAAACTAAGACAATGGTTCTTACGTAGAAACTGCAGGATATGGGTTTCGGCACGATCGTCACAGGCTGGTATAAAAGAGCATTCACGCTATTCCATTCAACATTCGGTACCACGCTGTAGCCGGTTAACACTGAATATACCAAGGCAGGCCGAAAACACACGAAGAAGAGGCCAAAGAAAAATACAGCTTAGAAGAGATAATATCACATTATTTTGCTGAACGAGGTGGCATATTACTCCAACATGTCAAACACGGAAGCCAGGTTGCAAATTGAAAAAGCTGAGGAACCTCATATTACCGAGCCTGTCAAGTATACGGCTGAAAAAATGAGTGAGCCTAATGCAAAAGAAGACGACGATTTTGCTACAGACCCTGAGACCGATCACAATAGACGCACAAGATCTATTGCGTCAACACTAAATTGCCCTGCGAATACTGTCAGACAAGGATCATTCTGTGTTAGTCCTAAGGGGACTCGTCATTAGTAGAAAATATATTTGATATATTTGGCGACGACCTCTGTGGCTCAGTTGGTAAGCTTGGTTGCTTAAGCCGGGGTCACGGGTTCGAATCCCGACGAAGGAGCAAAGTTTTTCAATGTTCCTGGGTCTTGGATGTGTATTAAATATATGTATCATATAATAAAAATCTTAAATATGTGTATAGTATAAAAGTGTTAAATATATTTTCGTTTTCTGGCACCCGTAACACAAGTCCGTCAGGTACTTACCACGGGACCAGACTGACGTGGTGTGAAGCGTCTATAGATATTATTATTATATTTTTGAGAATGTGCGTGGTAGCCCCAAAGGAAGATCTTCCGACCGGGCGACATGTTATGTCCGGCCAGGCCAAAGCCCAAGTGATACATTTCGGCTGTCGTATATACACCGCCGTGTTTCGAAAACTTCGATAGCGCGATACAAATTATTACGTTAAATGTGGGTACAGCCACATTTTCAACAAAAAATTTACATAGATCAGTTCTTCTTAAGAGAGAGAGGTAACATGCCCCCTGCATTCTGTTTTGGCATGGTGCCCGTTTCAATCAAAGACATTTAAAATCTTTTAACGAGATTATTTTGGACCGATAAAATGTAACTTTATGATTTAGACTTTTATTTTCGGAAAAATGTTTCTGCATTTTTGCCGGGTCTCCAGCGACGCGTTTTGGTTTCTTTTGTATATTTGAAACTCGTTGTGTGTTTCTTGGTAAAATATATAATTGAAAGGTATCCGTTTTCCTTTACTCCAACGCACTACAAAATATAATTTTTATATACCGTAGTCTGCGTTTTGAATTAGATTTTTCCTTATCATATTATAGCTCAACAGTTTACCTTGATTTGGACACGCACAGCGCACACGGTGGCAAATACACTCCTATGGTGCAATAATTTTTGAAATCAGTTCAGTAACTTGGGAGATTATCCGTCTCGAAATAAACTCACTTGTGCGACTTATTTCAACTCGGTTGTGCGTGCTTGAGTGCGAGTCTCGCCACGAGACTCTCGGCCGAGAGATCTTAAGAGCGTCCGAAGCCTAATAGGTAGGACCTTTGGTTCGAACCAATGAGACATTTTCCGATCTCAAGAACATAATACGGACGCTCATTGCCGTGGGAGAGCCATGCTTCGGCACGAATGGGCCGGCTCGACCGGAGTGATACCAAGGCCTTACAGAAAACTGGCGTGAAACTGCGTTGTGTGTTTCGTTCAGTGAGTGAGTGTACCGGTGGCCAAACTTCTCTAATCCACCTATCTTTATTTCCTCATAAAGGTCGGCAACACACTTGCGACTCTTCGGAGGTCACGAGTGTTCATGGGCGACGGCAGTTGCTTTAAATCGGGTAACCCATCTGCTCGCTTGCCCCCTAAATATCATTAAAAATCTTGGCGAGAGTGTACAGCCAGCATGCGACGGTGGAGACTCACGTGGTGGTAGATGTTGGAGGGGTGGTCGCGCGCGCCGCAGCGCGTAGTGAGGGTGCGGCAGCAGGAGTCGGGCACCAGCAGCCGCGGCTCGTGCGCGTGCCACGCCGAGTTCCGCCACTCCGAGTACAGAGATGCGCCGCAGCACTTAAACTGGAATATAATCTTTGCATATAATAAAACAGTAAAATTCGCGGGACTGTATAATTCATATTTTTACAAACTAATCAATGTGGGGAGGCTTAGAAACAGTAATAGCACACAAATCGACAAAAAAAGTTGTCTGTTTAGCTGTTTGTGCGGCCAAATCTCTGGAACTACTGAACGGATTCGAATTAATCCTTTTTATTTAATAGCTATTAAGTCTAGACAACACCTAGGATACTTTTTACACCGGGAAAATGTACGGTTCCCGTGATATACAAATTTTAGCGCAACGAAGTTGCGGGCATAGTTATAATAATAAATTAGGACCCTAGAACACGGAGGATTTTTCGCTCGTTGATCAAATTTGCTACAATGTGTGATGCAAAATATTGTAGCAACACACACATGCGTTCGCATCGCTAGAGACGCCAAATTGTTAGAGTTGCAAAAGCGACGAACAAGCTCGTGTCTGTATGATTTTTATGGCGATATACACTTTGTATAGCATTTATAGTTGAGATAGCTAGCAACTGTTTTGTTACTGCACAGCGTTTGGATGGTTACAAAATTCACCGTGTGCCAGGGTTGTACTTTGGTTTTACAGTGTTGCTTTAAACGCTAGCGCGCTTGCTGAAGGAGACCAAGTGAGAGATAGGATCGTTTAACGAGTCTTTTCTTATAAAGCTACTTTTGACATAATTTTACATTATCACCTTTATATTATCATCCTCTCTAGTGCGAACCAACCGCTTTTACTCACTAAGCCATAGACTCTCAGGTTTATTACAGATAGTTCAACTCAGTTGTGCGCATATAAATAAAAAAACTTTCATTCGTGTGGCTGTGATGCGGCAGGCGTCGTGCTATTAAAAAAGGTATCACACACAGGTCCGCTAAACGCGCACAACTAAGTTGAAATATCTGTACATTCTTTGCTATTCTAATGTAATGCTCTTTAGTGTTTCTTTTTATTTTAATTATAATCCCCCCCCCCCACAATTTTTAGGGGCACTTACCTCAATCTGCATATCGTCGACGGCGTTAGTGACGTCAATATCTAAGGCGTAGTTCATGATGAATGTGTCGTTGAGTTGCGTCCGCAGTTCCTCTTCAACGGCCACCTCGTAGTAGTATGCTAGGCCGCCAGCTCCGCACTCCAGTATGAAGGTTATGAGTAGGAAGTAGGTGTACTGGAAATATTATGATGGTATTTGGACGCTGTTAAGCATTTGTGTGTTATCCAACAAAAAAATTAGGTTTAGAGTTATGAATGCAGTCAGTTTTTTGTTGGATAACACACAAATACAGCGTCCATTTATACTCTTTCGTACTTATGAAGTCGATATTTGACTCACTTCATACGACAAGGTATCATTCATAAAATAGTCACTGTTAAGGGGAGAGGGGGTTGATGAACTTAGGCGTCTAAGTGATAATTTATTTAAAGCCAGATCCGCCGGATTGGTGGAAATCCGTACCGGATTCTACCAGATTAAAAATTAGGCCGAATTGCAGTCCCTTATTAGAACGCTGCATCATTCAAAGTTGCTATAGACATATTCCTAGTTATTTAATTAAGAAAATAATGCAAAAATAAACAAAAGTTCTAAAAGCTACTACTAAATTTTTTTTTTTTGTAATTAAATAAGAAAATAACTGCATTGAACGTATTTCATGACGTACTTTATTGACTCGTAATAAGGAACATGCATCTTTTTTTTCTTTCTAAATCTATATATCACTATTTATACGGTTTAATTAAATAAACGATCCAAACAGATTTTTTAAAATTAAAAACAACAAAGTTATAAGCCTTTAAAGTACTCAGAAAGAGAGATCGATTTTGATTGTGACGTCAGTCTAGAGCTGCATACAAAGTTCATACCAAATTATGTTACGAGACAAAATTTAAATCGCTAATACCTTACTTACTTCTCCACAGAATTCAGAAATTTTTTTGTCATTCTGTATATCTTTTGACACACCACCATGATAATTTACATTCAATAAATTTCGTTTTACACGCATCTTCCCTATTGTTACTTACACAGAGCAAACTAGTCCTATTCTCGGTCTTGAGGCCGCAGCAGCCGAGCGCGGCGAGCGGTACCCCGAGGGCGCCGGCAGCGATCAGCAGGTACGATATGGCCGGGTACGTCAGCGACGGCAGCAGCGCCACGTAGCGGTGACGCGTCGCCACCGTCCACGAACCCACTATCAGAACACCCACACCTGCAAACTGTATTACACATGTGTTAATTCATAGCAATATTATACATACATGGGAAAGTGTGTTTGTCTTTCCTTCACACCCTAATGAAACAAATAATCGACCTGATTTTTGACATAGACATAGCTGAAAGGAGAGTAACATAATTTTTGGTCTTGAAAAACTGTCATGTTTCTAAAGGAGATAAAAAAAGAATTTGGGGCAAGAGCTAGGTTTTAGTATAACTAAAGACATAGAATATGACAAGTATTTTGAAAACCGGAAAAATTATTTCAATAATAAAAAAAATATATCTTAGGTATAGCAAGGCACATTAGTTGGTAAGTTACAATATTGTTTTCCTCTTTTTATCTTGAATGAGTAGAGACTCATGAGAATGAGTATAATATTATGTTTGTCTGTCGTGCAAATTATTCTGCACGAATGCAATGAGTGGTCGAAACAAAATAATGACATGGTAATGTCAAGTCAATGTTTGCTGATAGTTGCAAAAAAAATATACAGAACTAGGGAATATTAAGATATAATCATATATAAAGAACTTACCAAGTATATAACGTTAAATATATGCAGAACACACTTTAAGAAGTTGATACTTAAACAATCAGCGTCTCTAGACTTTCTTGTTTTTATTTTTTTCTTTTTCGTCAGTAATGTACTTGCATCTTTTTTTTTCTCTTCTGCCATAGTGGTCCAGCCAGAATTTGTTCTCTAGATTGTATCACATATTTCTTCTGCTGTGATTCTGAAAATAAAGAGAGGAAACCAGTATTCAGTTTTGATCTTTAATGCATCCAAATTATATTTTTTTTATAAACAATACTTACAATAGTAATCGAAACAAGAGGATCAGTAGGAATAAATCAAATAAAGAATAATAATTTATACTTTATTATGAGCCTTAAAATAAAATGGAATAGTACATTATTTAAATTACAAATTATACAGAAAATAATAATAATTGGCGATTATTACACAACTATTGTAAAAAAAAAATATTAATTTATAAAAACTTGTAAGGTGCTAAAAAAATTATGTACAAAAATACGTGAAATCAAAAATAATTTTGTGTATTCAATGCACATACTTTCAGTCATTACATTTATTAAATTTTGTTATATTTTTTCATGTTACACATTTTAATTATATGTTTTATATAATAGGAAGTTCTATTATAATAATTAACAGTTGATTGTCAAAGACTGTGTATAAAAATATATTTTTCAGTCTCCATGAAAAATTTACTGTTCAAATTGTTGCAGCGTATTTTCCAATTTGTGAACTATTTTTTGATAAAATGTTATTTGTTGTCTTAAAAACTTTTGCATAGTTGCCTTTAGATCTTCAGTCCTCTCAGATTTAAAATGATTAATCTCGGCAAGTAAGGCATAGGATATGACGTCTGTCCTGCGTAATACTTCATTTAGTTGTGCAGATTCCATCTTATTTTCTACTGCTAGCCGTTCACACTCCTTCTTCTTCTGTATAGCACTTTTGTGATTTGCTAATGTGTCAGGAAAGGATCCGACTATACCCTTGTAGAGATGGAATTTGTCCCCGAGAGGCTCCCAGTCCCATTTGGGTTGCTCCTCGTACATTCTACCAATTTCAATATAGGCACCTCCGGTCATCTTTATGGCCGACGTTAATTTCGAAGTAGACACAACTGAACCTTCATCTAAACTTAACGAATTACCTAGACTATAAAAAGCTTCCCCAACCTTCTGGCAATCGACTTTGTAAGGGCCTTGAAACTTCTTAGCCTGAGCTATACACATGTTGGTGAGAGACTTGACAGATGTGTCCATGCTATTTATGAATGTGTGACATTGGTCAACTACATGATCCACCTGTGACGGTAACAGAGCCCTCTCTGGTACAACTATAGATATACAGTAGTTCAAACCCAATAAGTTGTCCCTTTCCGCCTGCCTCTTGCCTGCTTTCCACCTTTTTTCATCAGTACATGTAAGAAAATGTTGCCATACCTCACACTTGGATAACACTGGATGTTTGCACATCCAATCAACAAACTCCTGGAGTTGTACACGTCTACGTTCTATTAGCTGCTCATCATATCGACCCGAAATCTGTTTGTCAGGTAGTGGGGGGATGGGTATCAGGGTAAATTTTTCTTGCAATCTCTCATGAAGCCAATCAAAGTGCTTATATCTACGAGAAACTTGAATATTGTTAAAAGAGGGTGTCAACTGATAAGCAATGAAGCTTTTGATTCCCTTGAACTTAGATTCTTTCTTAGGAGAAGCAACAGTTACATTGTAGGGCTGAGTTACAGGTGTCCAGGCAAAACTATCCTCACTCTGCACAATATGAACTTTGTCTGACTCCGGTACTTCTACATTTAACGTTCCCAGTAAATAGCTTTCCCCACTTATTTTAGAAGATGGGGCAAATTTGTTTTTTCTGACTGTACCAGCCGAGGAAAATGCAGAAGCAGTATCATCAATATGTTGATGGTAATCGTTTATTGGCATCCCTGGCAACGGAGCTAGTGGTTGGTGACCTGGTGGTGGTTTAGTATTCTGCTGGTGGCCAGGGCCAATTTCCGAATATGTGTCATCGTCCCAGTCATCATCCCAGCCATCGTCTTGTGATGTTCCTCGTTGGTAGTTGTCATTAGCACTATAATGTTGATCACCCCAGTCGTCGGCTGCTTGATCATATCTTGGTGCAGCTGGAGCCATTTTTGTGGGAATGGACTCTTCAGGGGTTAATTTTTTTACATATGCAGCTGGAAAAAGGCCAGTCTGCCCTTTTGCATTCTTCCCTTCCCACCATCCTTCTCCTATTTCTGTATTCAACAGTGTTAGCACCTCTCCTGCAGTTATAGATAACTCTGTAGTGTCTGGCTCCCCCGTGAAATCATATAGAGCTTGCACTTGTGTCATTATGGTTTGTTACCTAAAACAATATCAGATTGTTAATTTTAGTTTAAAAAGTAAAGCATGTATGTAGTTTATTATCCTTTATCTTATCTGTTATCTATAAATATGAGGTGTGTAAGCTAAGTGATAAATCTATGCTGTTGGGTGTATCTGTATGACAAAGGCGCACAAATTAAGCACAATCAACGCAATAGGAGTTGACACATTTTCGTAACGGCGACAATTAAGAAACTAAAAACACCGAAAAACTATTTTGGTAAACTGATATTCTTATACATTGTAACGGACAGTTCACTTATTAGACGTCAATGATTATCAATGTTATTTCTAATATTTACCCTTTGTTCTCAGCTGTAAAGAAGTGATTTTAATAAATACAACCGAGGCCAGGCGCTTGTTTTATGGAAATCAATGACGTATGTTTGTAGTTCAGCATTCTTATTTGAATGCACATTAACAGTGCCCATATATTATACAGATTATATTGTATTGAAAGAAAGGAAAATTCATAATTAATTTGCTACTTACATTCGTTTTAAAATAAATAAGGCGGATACACAAATTTACTCGTTAGTCATGTAAAAATGACATAAGATTTTAGCTGTCAGTTGTACACTAGTAATCTGTCAGTTTAGAAATGTCAAACGTGGCGAAAAAAATAAGCGGCAAAGGCGTATATTATGTTCTAAAAATGTATTAAAACAACAACTTTACATAATATGTTACAGTTTTAGGATGATAGACTTTGGACAGACTTTTCTTTCAGAGTTTCTTTTGTGTCTGCACTAGGCAGTCTTGCAGATAACCAAAACAGGTACAATTTTGAAGAAAAAAGAATAATAATATAATCTTAGATTATAAGTTTTGTAAATCATATTATTGATATATCTAATAGTATAATAATAAGATCTCTGTTTATATGTAACCATGCTTAAACTTTACAAATATAAAAAATGTCGCTCAAGGATTTTTGGCCCAACACTTGGGGTTCCTAAAATTTTTTTGAATATGAATAGATTTAATTTTAAATTGAACTAGCTTTTACCTGCGACTCCGCTTGCGTGGTAACTTTTCTCTTGAGATTCGTCCAAAGTGTTTTTTGCTACAAACCTCACGGAGCCCGAGACCATTCTAACGAATGCAAAACTATATACTCGTAAATAGGTTCGTGCGTTGTGGAGTTATAACGTCGGAAAGAAAAACCCGGGTTATTTTATATAAAAGATAGAAAATATGTATAGAAGTTTAATCATTAAAATAATAAAATATTCATCAATTTTAACAACACAATATTTGCTTTAGTTGATAGCTTATTTTTAATACGATGATAATAGAGCCTATCTTAAATGAGAAAGCAATCTTTTGACATGTCATATTGCTACTCGCTAATATTTCAGAGAAAAGACAAGAAGTCTGCAACGAAACAGTGCCCTTGACACAAAAGCAAGATGAAAACAAAACATAGGTAGGTAGTGTTTCTTCTTTGTTTTTTCTTGGGATTTTCCAATATCACCTATCTGTTCGTATAATTCTGAGTTCAAATTTATAATTACAGATCACAAGTCTGAGCAATATTTTTAACTAATATCAGAGAAGTTGATTCATAGGACTAAACATTTTGCTGAAATATCCAGTGTGAGAGCCATGCTTCGGCACGAATAGGCCGGCTCGACCGGAGTGATACCACGGCCTCATAGAAAACTGACGTGAAACGGTGTTGTGCTGTGTTTCATTCAGTGGGTGAGTTTACCGGTGGCCCAACATCCCTTATCCCTATTCCCATTCCCTATTCCGTCATAGAGGCCGGCAACTCACTTGCGACTCTTCGGATGTCGCGAGTGTCAATGGGCGACGGCAGTTACTTTCCATCAGGTAACCCGTCTGCTCGCTTGCCCCGTAAATATCATAAAAAAAATCTAGTCAGATCCCGATTGCGATGGTAGACCTACAGAAAACCCGTCTGCTCGCTCGCCCCCTAAATTGTACGTATATATAGAGAGATTGGTGGGTGTCCCTTCTGTCAGGCGAGTTATTCTTTAGTACTCAGGCATCTTTTCTGGGTATCAAACATATAGCCAAATATAAATTGGTTATAATAATTATGCTCGATGTATCTGGGCTTAGATCTGTAGCTCTAACATGAGTTTAAAGTCATAGTATTTGTCGATAGTCGATAGCGACTACCAGTGGCGTAACTACAAGGTGGCAAGCCGGCAAAATGCCACGGGCCCCCATTCGGAAGGGGCCCCCGATCAGAAAGCGATTATTTTTTGCAATAATCGCTTGACGTGTTTTTGTATTGGATTGACATAGTGGAACGAAAACGAATTTGCCACGGACCTCGAACGGTATAGTTACGCCACTGGCGACAACGTATTTTTAGGCAATTTTAGTTCGGAAAGCGACCGCTAGGGGCGCTGTAAAATTTTGGCATACTAAAAATTTACGTAGTGGCTATCGAGTATCGACAATCGCTATTGTCTCAAACTCACGGTACACCACTGGGCAAAAAGTAGGCCTACCATCTGCATATTAAAATTTATAAATTATTATTTAATGAAGGTAATAAGGTATTTCTTAGCCGAAAACAGGATTAAGGATGCCCACAAAACGTAATTTCCGAAATCCTTGTTACATATTAATGGTTTCATCAAAATTTTACAGCCTAGACTCCTCGGGATCATTTAAATTGACATTATTAATTCCATTATCCATTCGCTTAGCTTTCCAACAATACTTAATCAATATTAATAAACCACTTGTTAGCTTCTCAAAGGGTAAAAATAGGACTCTATTACTATACTAGTAGACCTCGATGTCTGTCCGTCTGTCTGTCTCCAGGCCGTATTTCAATAACGCTAATAGCTAGAGAGTTGATTTTGTTAATATTAGCCTTTTCCAAATATAATCATCGAATCCCGGGGACTAATGTATTTATAAAACTTTGCAAATTACTTCTAGCAATAATACTTTTTTGTAACTGTAATGTTAATTATTTTACAACGGTTTTAATTTCGTGTAACACAAACTAATTTATGAACTTACCCCCTCATTCATAATGATATTTAAACAGTATTGAACTAATCAAGATACGCAGTTTTCTTTTAGAATATTTATAAAATTTTAGTAACAATTAATTATTAAAAAGAATTACTGTATAAGTTATTTAATTATTTGACATTTTTAATTGACATTATAAAACTTTTCCTACTTATAATGTTAATTAAGCTAATAAATAGTAAACTTTTAAATGTTTTGTAATAAGAAAGATCGGGGTCTCCTGACACAGGACTGACCTTACCTAAAAGGGGATCCTAGCCACTTGTAAAGTTATCCGCAACTTCGTATTGAATAAACAGTTTTCATTTCATTCATTTTCATTTCATTTCATTATGCCGGCCACTGTCACCGAACCCGACATAAGACCCTCTCAGACACGGCTTGTAAGGAATGTTTTCAGGTATTTTCGATAAAACCGCGCGTTACCGAAATTCTCCATTATACATGGCAGGCGTGATATGGCAGAAACCCACGTACATATTGAATATTGTATTGGCTTATCTGAAATTAACGAGGAGAACAGCAATTTTTGTGTGCTGGGTTGTGTTGTGCCTGATCGTTAAAAATTTATGTCCGTGGATACGGATCCGGATTCCGGATACGAATATTAGGTGTCAAGAGTCAATTGCTCCATAGGTACGGATACGGATTTTAACTTTCTTATTCAATTTGTGTCAGAGCTTAATGAAGATAGTTTATTTAGTATCTTTTAGCAATCTACGAGGTATGGCATAGTTATATTTTCTACTATAATGTTAGCCATACAAATATATTGTCGTTCTTAAAAATAATTCAAATTTGAATTTAATAGTTTTCTAGTTCACTATGTTACCAACATAATTTATTAGAAGTTCATTTATTGACTGAAAATTAATAAGATAACTGAAATTTAAAAAGATAAGTTTTACCGCGGGTATGCTGTGGAAGATCCACGACAGACCCGCAGTAAAACTTAGAAGTGGTGGATTCGAATACGGATATGGATACGGATGTCCAGAACAGACTTAATCTCTCATAATTTCTTTATCGAATTGATTATTAATAAAAATTTAACGTAAGGCATAAGGCAAGGTAATTTAGCATGGCGACCGAAGAATATACAAAATGACCGATTGAGATACGCTGACAGACTTCCTTTATGCATCACTTTGTATATCTTACGCCATGTCGCCATGCTATGCTGAAGTCGACACAAAACCCAAAAGTTCTGTCAAATCCATAAATGTCGGCGATTATTTTTCGAAGCTATAACGAAAAGGTGTCTGGCCAGTCTGTTATTTTTCGAATAAATAAAGCACTCGTGGTTTTCATTTTTCGGGTCCTAAATCTTGAAATATGCTATATTATATATTTTTTTCAAGACGCGCACTTCATTCGCAAGCATTTCCATTCATCATTCTTCAATTTTCTCCCAGTCGAGACTTTTTCGATAAATTAAGTGTACTCTACCTGAAGCTTACCGCTCACTTTCGTTATAATGAGGGTTGAGGATTTCATCTTTATTTCCATACTAATATTATACACGGAAATTGTTTATTAGTCCTTTCTTCACGCCCTAAGAAAGCAACTAACCGTCTTAATATTTGGTTTATAATTTAACCGACTTCCAAAAACGAGGAGGTTATTATGTTTGGCTGTAAATATATTTTTTTTATGTATGTTCAAACATAGCTCCACCGTTTGTGAACCGATTTTCAAAATTTTTGCTTTGTTGTATAGGGTATTGTTCCGAATAGGTCCCATATTCACCATG
>JAOTAV010050115.1:0-16364 GCA_026546445.1 Cyclargus thomasi
AATGGCTTTACAGTAATTAGAATAGTTAATTTTTCCTGTTAAAATAGCTGTAAGTTTTCTCAATAAATAAAATAAAAAAAATAAAATAAAATATCGGTTCAGCGGTTTATGCGTGAAGAGGTAATAGGCAGACACACTTTCGCATTTATAACATTAGATATTACAAGAATTATGTATTTAATTCTTCCATGGAATGTATCAAACAATGTTTCTGCAAGTATTGGATGAGATCGGACCACCGAATCGCGTTCTCCCATACTAACTTTAATTCCCCTTTTTACCCCGTTATGAGATGAATTTTGAAAAATCCTTTCTTATTACTTACTTTCGTCATACGGAGAATACTACCCCCAAATTACATGTTCCTCCGATCAGTACGGCTGTACGTTGATTCCTAAATGGATATAGTTCAGGACAAAGGATTTTATATAAAGATATATATAATAACAAAATAAAAATATAAATTTTTAAATTTTTGGGAAAAATGAAAAAACACACAAAAATACCACTTTCTCGAAATAGTCACTGTGTGGGTTGGTTACTGTTTGCATAACAAGGATAATTTATAAATTCAATCATCCGATAATCAGGAGCAGAAAAGAAAACTCATTGAATGTTTAAAATGATCACAATATGATGATTACTACCACACAATAGTGTCACTATGTTCTATCACAACGCTGCAATATTAATGCTTTGATAAAGGTGAGCGCACACACTTCAGCACCGTACGCGTCTTGGTAGCCTCATATATTCAGTTAACAAAATGAAGCGCGTACAGTATTAATGAAATATATACGATCACCTTTATTATTTATATGTATTTAAAATTGATGCTAATAGATGCGACCTTTCAAATGTTACGGGCGTTGTATAAAGTATGAAGTTAAAACCAATAGCAGCGCTGTCGAAAAAGCGCGTGATAAGACGTCACCTTACTTCAAAAGGTCACATCATAACAGCATTTGTATCAGCCGGCTTAGCCAAGACATACGTTTTCGTCCCCTTGTAGAATCGCCAAACAAAATGTATGGAAATGAATAGCGTAACTAGCTCTTTTGTCATTTCGATACATTTTTGTTTGGCGATTCTACAAAGGAGCGAAAAAATTAAGGACTTAGATAACCCCCCTGGTTATATAGATGTGTTCCGAAATACAATCAAGTATACTATCTATGACGTCATAAAATTGTTTTCTTTTCTGAATTATCCTGGTTAATGCATCTAAGTATAAATAAATATCTCAAAGGCGGAATAACTAACATGGTAGTTTATTTGAGCAGGTATCTATTTATGCAGGTAGATGTTATAACGTCGCGTAGGCGTCCGTCAAGTAAGGATTCTGGTAAATTCTACCGCTTTTGTACAAAAAATAGTTCCTAAAGCGAGCGCAACCGAAATTAAAGGTTAGTTAAATTATGTTATATATATCGGCGTCACTACATAAAATACGTAGTCACAAATATTGCTGGTATACTGGGTTATATTTCGGAACACACGCATTGTTTCCAAGGTAATCACATCTTAAAATACTCTTCACACTGCCTGTACCCAAGAGCAAGTACAACTTCTCGACGAAAAGTTTCCAAGAGACCTTCAATTCAACAGATATAGACTCAGACAAAGTACCTACTTTTTATTCAAGACGCGAGTCTATCGCTGGATCGCGGCGCTGTAATTACCAGGCTGTCGTCGCTGGAATATCGCTTTAGTGTTGTGGCACTGGCGTGGCTGAAAAAAAAAAGGTGAAGCGCAGGTGGCGTAAAGTACACTTTAAACGATTATGCAGCAGGACATAAATTACGTCGGAGTATACCTACATGGAACAGGGCTGTCTACGACCTAATATCAACGCTGGGAAGGCAAAATGTTTTTACCACCATTTTTGACAACATTGAGTGATATAAATCATTATAATCAGAAAGAAAATCTCTATCGAATGACGTATATTTACAATGGTGGTTTTTTATTTGCCTTTCAAGCGTCTTCAAGGCTCCTCTGAGCTGTAAGCAATAATAAGTTCCGAAGAGCCCTGAATGTTTTAAAAAATAGTTGAGGTAATATAAAAGTTGCTAGCACCGTTTGTGATTAAGAATTGGACTTGAAAATGGTTTAGATTCACAAATTAGTATGGCAGGACAAGTTCCGACGGGTCCACTAGCACATAAATAAATACCTATATCGTGTACGCGGTCGCGGCGTGGGCGCTAGTCGGGGGAGGTGGTCTAGCGCTCCGCCCCCTCCGCCGCCGCCGCCGGAGCCCGAGCTGGAGCCACGACCCGACCCGCTAGAGCTCTCAGACCACGTCAGCTCTGACATGCTGAAACAGGAAGTTAATGCCTCTAAGCAGGAGTTGTGCGCCCCGGGCTCCTGTAACTTCATCCGACCTATCATCCTACGTCCTCATCGCCCTAGAGGCGGTCTGTCAGCCGCCCCTCACAGCCTTCCGCCCCGGGCTATAGCCCTTCTGGCAAAAGTTTTATTTTTATTAAATACCTAGAGGTGAATAAAAGATCGGCCAAGTGTGAGTTTTAATCGCGCACGAAGTGTTTCGTACCATATAAGGCAAACATTTCACAGATAGTGTATTTTTGTTGCTAAACACGAAACATATTTTTCCCATTTTTTCTTTCATAATAGATATCGCTGCTGGTCGGCATCGCAGAATTGCTTGATAAGTCCTGACCTTTTATAGCTGTTTATCTTTCAAAATCACATTTCTCAATTTTTTCTCTCCACTGGTACGGAACCCATCGTGTGCGAGTCCAACTCGCAATTGACTGGTCTTTTAATGAGAAGCAGGCATTGACATCTCAAATATTTACGTTTTGTTCGCCGTATTTTGACACGCACCCAGCAAATAACGTGCAAACTTTTATCTGATGTCACGGTAGTGGAAGTCGAGCGCGAAGCAAACACTGCCGTACTATCTTTACAGGAACCATTTCGCTGGATTTTCAGCCACCTATTTGAGAACGTCTGGATAATACTAGAAAGCTGAAATTTCACCGTCTGGTAAGTTCACAACAGTGTGGTACAGAGCTAAGGTTTAATGGTCACGTAAAGGAAAAACTATAAAATCTAGGATAATAGATTTTTTTCTTTCGAATTAAAATTTGGCAAAAACTTGATGTAGTGATTTTTTAGTTTTGTACCTCATAAGATGGGAAGTAGCGGAACTGGAGGAAGCGGATCTCTTTAAAAGCCGGTTCCGTACCATTAGAAAAAAAAAAGAATACAATGTGATGTGTTTTAACAAAAACTGTGCCAAAAATAAAGTCTATAAAAAGAAGTAAAATCCCACCAAAAATATTTTGTAAAAAAACAGGCCAAATCTCGATTGAGCTGCTTGTTTATATTTCAAAAGTAATGAAATCTAGACAAAGGCGTGCTAAGTCAAAGGTTCCTTATTGCCATTTGTTTATTATAATTAATGTTATATGACTAGCCTTTGACTATTCTTAATTCGTCAGTGGGTAAAAGTCAAAAGCCATTTTTTCACATAATGTTTTTGATGGGATCACGTTACCTTGCCAAGACAATAAACTAATTGGTTATATACGATTAGATACTCAACATCGGACATTCACCCATATACATTAGACAAAACATGAAAAATATTTTAGTAGCTTGATGTATTTATATACGTACATGTATCTATTAAACCTACAGTAATGGATTCTCGTTACTGGGTCACACAATAACAGGTATTTGTTTGATTGATTCATACTCGTTTTAGGTTTTATTCATTAGTTGTTTAACCCCTCTGACGAATAAATAACACAGACAAAGTGTAGCCGGTTTTCAACTACAGCTTATCTGACAAGAAAGGTAAGGAGAATCTGTCAAATACGTTGATAGCCTATTCAACATTTATCAGTAAGAGGTGAGACAACCCCTTAATCTGAGATGAATTTACCTGGAGGATATGGGTGGTAGGCGGTATGAGAGGAAGTCGTTGTTCTCGGTGTACGTGGAGGCGTGTATCTCCTGCTGGTATAGCTCGTACAGCTGCGCCAGCTCTGGCTGCACCGTGATACCCACTTCTGTTGACCAAAACATACTAACTACAGAAGGATCAACTCACATTACGCGCGAATACACTTGGATTGGGTCAGTAGTAGCTAAGTAGAATATTCATTCTCTATGGTATTTGAGTAATTCTCACATTGACAATTTGTTGATGCTCGGCAACGCGAAGTTTTTGTTTATTACGGTACATTAAGTTCAACTCTATGATTCTATTTTATTATGAACAACGACGACGCGCCTCTTCAATGGCTTTCAGATCCTCATATACGCGACCACGATAAAAAAATCAAATAAAATGCTACTTTATGAACGATAACAAACTAGGTTGAAGCTACCCGGCCGAAGTGACGCATTATTACGCCTGCAATTTATTTCCAAATTACATCGCGCGCCAAAACGCTGCTGAAATTCCGTCGGGCTTAAGTTCTGCAGCGTCTAGGTGGCCATATTTTGTAAAGCATCACATGAATTTCGGCAGCATATTTTCGACTTCTAACTTCTAACGTCATATCAGCCGAATACGCCGGAACGTAAGTTCAGTCGCGTAAATTCGACCTTTTTGATACTTACCTTCGAGTGCCCGTCGCTGTCTCGTAATAATCTCATCCGTCAGCCGTCGTTGCGCGTCACGTCGCTGCAAGGCGAGGTCGCGGCGTCGCAACTCGTGCGCGCGCGCCGCCCGCTCGCCCTGCAGCGCCAGCTTGTCCGCCTCTAGCTCGTGCACACGACACACCAGCGACAACACCTCGCGCTCCGCACCGTTTATATGAACCGGTAACTCCTGGTACATAGAAATTAGTTAATTTATTAATCTGGTTCATTGAATTGACTGCTTTCAAACAACGGATTCAAATATTCGGAGCTGACCGAATGTTGCCGTCCCACTCCAACAATATTCATTTCATGTTTTTATGTGGTCCCACATACAAACATGAAATGAATATTGTAGCATTTCGATTCGTTCGTTTGAGTCTCAAAATAGTTTCGAAGTACTGCTCTTGGATCGGAATAAATAGACGTACAGCAAAGTAGTGTGAACAGAATTCCTACGAGTTCGTAGCTCAAAGATCTAACTTACGAGAACACGTAATCTAAAAATCTGTTAGGTTTGGCTTGAATATTCAAAAGTTACAAAATCTCAGAGCTGTAAAAAAGAAAGCTTGAGAAAGAAAACACGACACAGCTTATTAAGTACGTCATTCGCCTCATCTGCCATTTTCAATAATTATATCTTCCACTCAGCTTACCTAACCTTATGATCTATTCTGAGCTAAATTAACGCTAGGATTAATGCTCATCACTGACCTGTTCTAGCTGCGCGCCCCTTAGCCGAACCTGCTCCAGCTGCCGCTCTACAGCAGCCCGCTGCGCGCGCGCCGCTTCCTGTTCTCTCTCCACTGCCGCTAGCTCCGCCCACGCCTGCTCTACTGCCACTTCCGCCTCCGCTCGCTCTCGCCCTGTCCCACTTGCCCCGCCCCCGCTCGCCCCGCTCGCCACGCTGCCCGTGCCACCTCTGGTTTAAGATTATCTTTTACATAGTCGCAACATATCAGACGTGAAAGACAATTCGTTTATGCGCTATCGCTCGTCTTATAGCCGGGAGTGCTATTTTTATTTTATTATAAGACGCTACTGCGATTCCAGGGTTGTAGAAAAGAAATTTCTTTGAAAAAATTGATGACATTTAACATTTATAGGACGATTATAGACAGCAAAACCTATATAATTTAGCTGAATGTGACAGAAATTTTATGGGAAGCATGGTTATGAAAATATGAGTCTTTGTTGTTCTGTGTTATTACAGGTTTACCTTACATTTAAATCACCAAGTGTTCAAATCATCACCAGTGCTTTACATGGAAGTGTTTTTTGGCGTATTTTAGCACCCCCTATATTAATCTGACGGTTTTTATGACCTTTCCAACCTAATTTTCCGACCAATACGTGAAATAATGCATGATCATATAGATTCTAGGGACTAGGGAGCTCATAAAACTCATTCAGCCTTCTTCGGCCTGTCCTCTGCTCTGTCTAGCTGTAAATATGAATTAATTATATTTTATGACTAAATATAATTAATTCATATTTAGAGCTAGACCAGGGGACTTAGCCAAGACCTAAGCATTTTCGCTTCTTTGTAAAATCGTCAAACAAAATGTATGGAATGACATAAGGCGCAATGTTATTTCAATACATTTTGTTTAGCGTTTCTATAAAGAAGCGACAACGTTTAGGGCTTGGTTAAACCCCCAGGATTGTTGCATTTCGATGCAACTTATGCTATACCTGCTTAATATTCATGATAAAAGTCCTATGGTAGAAACACTGATAGCTTCACTTATGTCCGCTATTACAAAACATTGCGTCCAACATCATTATGCAATGCGTCTCCGACACAATACAGCACTGCATGTTCCATAGAATCGACGTTTATCACAATGTGAATTTGATGACTTAGAAACTAATAAAAATATTACAATACTTGCACGTTAAAGCATCAGCTCTCAAACTCCCTCTATCATCACTGCTCGGTAATGACTATCAACAGTACAAACCTGTAGCTCTGCTGCGTGCTCATCCTGGAGCCAGTGAGGCTGATGGGCTTGTACAGTCTGTTGAAGCGCGCCTCCCAGTGCGATATCGCCGCGTGTTGTCGTTCCGCGTCTAAGGCCAGCCCCAGTAAGTGGCTGTCCAACTCCATCAAGCGTCTCCTCAGACGCATCTGTTGCTTAAAAGTCGCTACAATAGCCTCTCGTAAAGCCTTCAAGTTTTCAGGATTCTCGTTGGAGTCATTCGTAACTTCCGTCCTGTTTTCTTCTGTTTTCTTTTCTTCCTCTTTTGGTCTAAAAATAAAATGGTAGCGTTGCCTTAAAACTTTCCGTCTAAACGTTCATGTGTTTATTATGATCTGAATTATAGTTACCTCGTCCAGTCGTCTCTCATTTTGCTCTTCAATCGTGATATTTCTTCTCGCAACTCGTTAATGACTGTCCGATATTGTGATAGATGCATTGGCGTTTCTACTAACTCGCGCTCAACCTGTAATGAAACAAATCAAACAGATTGTAATTTTGGCTATCATTTTTTATTATACTCTCTGCAAACAGCAAAGTACAAAGGCGGACTGAATGCCTTTTGTAGCCAGTAAGATAATATGCGACTGAACTGAGAGAGTATTCACTATTATCACTGTTTGTGAAGCAGCAAGCAAGCACTATTATGTCATACAATTATTTTATTTATTTATTTAAATTATTTTTCTGGTCCTAAAGCCTTCAAGCCTTCAAGATATACAGTGATAGTAATCTGCTTTTGCCTTTTCACACTCATGTCTTTCTGGGAATGGTCGTGGTGGCCAAAGGAAGATCTTCCGACCGGGCGAGGTGTTATGCCCGGCCAGGGCGAAGGGCACTTAATTCATTTCTGCTGTCGTATATAAAGTGTCGGACTGGGAAATCTTCGATAGTGCGATGCAGGATTATTGCGCTTATTGTGGGTACCGCCACATGCTTAAATATGGAAGTGCACCCACCTTATTGGTAATGGTGGCGGCGCGCTGCGCGTAGTGTAGCGTGGAGCGCGTGGTGTCGCGGTGCGCGGCGGCCGGCGAAACGTGCGCCACCATCGCCGTGCGGCACCGACCGCCAAGCACCTCCCGCAGCAGACGGGTCAACTTAGAGTCGCGGTAGTTCACGTACCTGGGTTAAAAAAAACACATATCCACATTCCACACCATAAAACTTCCTCGTTTTTTTGGACTTTAAAAGTTAAAAAGATTTCCTTGTTAAAAATATGAAACTTAGGTTTCATTGCGCCAGTGTTTGGCATCTGATGTACCTGACTATAAAGTTAATCGTTGATTAAAAACAAAGAAGACTGTCTTTTTTATTGTTTTTGAAAAAAATATTGATATAGACATAGGCCAATTATTTAAACTATCAATTATAAAACAGTATCAAAGCACAACTTTGTATAGTGGATAGAAATCCGGCGCGAAGGACCAATCAAATAAAAAAATACCTGGCGCCGCCCGACAGTGCCATGATGCAGTTGCCGAGCGCGAGCAGTGAGCGGTTAATGTGCGCGCCCTCGAGGCGACGCGCTCGCAGCCCGGCGCGCTCCGACCCCGCCAGGTCGATAAGAAACAGCCGCCCGCGCTGCAACCCGGCTGACACCTGCCGACTCACCGACACGCTGAAGAAAAAAAAGGATGGTTGGTCCTTGTTCACGGCTTCTAACACATATAAACAATTAGGTGACACCCGCAACTCCGTTGCGCTAAAATTTTAGCAAAATCAGTATAGCGGTTTGGGTGTGCAGAGGCAACAGACAGGCAGGCACACTTTTGCAATTAAAATATTAGTAAGGAAGTATGAATTTCACGGTGTTAGGCTTTCGGGACCAGACATGTCAATTAAAAATTTAAGCAGTTTCTCTTTTGTACATGAAAATATATACATCTGAATTTCGGAAGGGAAGGAAGTCTCTAATATTAGAGCATAAATCAAACCAAGTCTCAGCAGTAGGCGAAGGAGTGCTCTAGAAGTTAATAAATCAAACAAAATTGCAGGATACAGGAACCTACAATTTTCCAAAAATTTATTACATTCGCCTTTCCTGTAGACGGGTGAAGTGACGGGGAGTAATACCTTGCGTGTTATATAAATTGCCAAGTAATCTCTTGTAGACGAAGTCCAAGAAGATCTTCCTTTATTATTATTTTCCTCCTATTTTTAACTCTATTGGATCTGCAACCTTTTTGTTATAATCAATACTAATAGACAATAGCGTATTTCTTCTAAATGAGTCATGGTTCGCGAATCAGCGGTCCTAGTGAAAAACGGCATGGGAGTTGTTAAATAGAGCTACAATACTTTATCACGCGTTCCCTCTAGACGAGTGCTGGTTAGCGTCATGCGTGGCTTCAGTGGTCCTGGAGCGGACTACCCTTGCCAGCATTTTGGCTTCGTGCGCCGCGCTCGTGGCCTCGCTGAGATCAGCAGCTTCATCTCTATCCCGTGGCTCAAAAATATAAAATACCTTAGTAACGCATGTCCTCTAGACGAGTGTTGGTTAGCATGCGTGGCCTCGGCTGTCCGCGCTCGGTCTCCTCTAGCCAGCAGTTCAGCTACGTGCGCCGCGTCGGTGGCCTTGATCTCGCTGAGGCCGGCGACTGTGGGCGCGCCACTCCCCCCCTCGTCCCGCAGCTCGAGCGGCCCCGCACTCGGATTGAGCAAATCTCGAATGTTCTCGTTGTATATTTCGATGTATGACATCTTCACCTGAAGAAGATTGCTAAATTAGTCATTCAAAAGTCATTTTGCAATACGCGTTTAATTTACTCATAATATTATTATGCATTAGCTGAAGATTTGCGGTATGGTTTAATATTACTCAGTCAAAGTATACAAAGCACGTTTGTCAATAAAGTAACAACACAACGCTTTGTTGACAATCGCGCTTTGTATGAAAATGACACATTTTTTGACAGATGATAAACCATAAATAAACCATGCCGTCAATCTTGAGCAAATACATAATAAAAGTTTCATAATTGCCGCGACATCTCTACTTGCTACTGCTACTGAAGTGCTACGAACATGCTACGAGGTGCTACGAGATCCCTTTTTGCTACGCCACAATTATTTACATATTAACATTTGTACAAAGTACGACGTGTTTTATAGACTTTGGCCTAAATTAAACACAAAATTGTGAATAATATGTATAATACATGTTGGAAAATAAATTCTTACATATTTTTCTATGCTCTACAAATACAATTTCTCTCGTAGTTTGTCGAATTTATGAATTCGAGATTATAATAGTTTCAACCTTTTATGAACATAATAATAATAATTTCTACGGATGCTCCATACCACGTCGGTCTGGCTCCGTGCTAAGTATCAAAAGGACTTGTGTTACGGGTAGCAGACAACAGAAATATATTTAATACGTTTTATACAATACACATATTTAAAATTTTTATTATATGATACACATATTTAATACACATCAAGGACTTGGAACATCGAAAAATTTCTTGCTTCGTCGGCGGGATTCAAACCCCCGGCTTAAGCTACCAACAGAGCCACAGAGGTCGCCAATAAAATCAAACCAAAAAAAATATTATATACATTCTACTTATGGTTTTAATCTTCAAAAAACATATATTGAGCGTCTAACAAGTTGGATACAGGTTTAATGAATAAAACAACTTCACTTTCACTGTGTGCCCGTCTAAAAAGGTCACTTAGCAATATTGCTAAGAGCAATTCATTTTGTCATTTTCCTTGCAAATAACTACTAATTTTTGCAAAAAAGTAATTATACAATCAATTTAAATTAAATTTAAAGTAACTATTTTACTAACACTATTAATTTTTTTTTAATGTAAAAAAATTGTACTAAAACGAATTGCAGAGTAATTCCTCGGCATTGTTGCTACTACGACCATTTAAGGTTCCCTGACCACTGATTCGGACCGATGTCTGGATATGATCAAGTTTGCTACCATTACATGATAACACCAGTAGAGACTGGTGTTATCATGTAATGTAAACTGGTATTACCAGAGGGTAATACCAGTTTCCCCGTAATACCAGTCCAACACTTTCCCCGAGCATAGAAGTCAATATTATTTATCATGAATCTCAACAAGTCCATACACCACACATATAAAATAATGTATTTACTAAAAACTGTATATTGATCCTTAAATACGTAAGGTGCTAGACTAGCCCTTGTTCAACGATGCGATCGTCTGCGAAATTAAAAACCAAAATATTGCCGTTTCATGAGTGTGACGTCATAGTAGCACATGTCTATTGTGTGTTACGACGCTGTGATTCATGGCATTCTCGCAACTCATTTTACTAGTAGAGGCTGTACGTCTGGCTTAGTCAGGGCTACGCCGACTGACGTACTTTACCTATTGTGAAGGCCCTACATAATATTCCCAGCTGACTTCTAGTTATCATTGCTACGTAGAAAATTTTGAATATATTTTTTTTATTATTTTATAAAAGCAATACTAATATTATAAATGGAAAAGTGTGTTTGTTTTGTTATTATAACCCTAATCATCCGGCTTGATTTTTTTGGTGTGGACTTAATTAAATAGATGGTGAGTGTTCTAAACACTACTTTTGGTATTGAAAAAACATGATGTTTCCTAAATATTTGTAATTTTTTACGAGAGTTAAGAAATCCACGCTAGCGCAGCTTTGGGCAAAAGGTAGTAAATAATAAGTGCTTCGCCAGTATTGTGTAAAGGTAGTTTGCCAATCATCGCGGCATGCGACCGTGGCCGATAAAAATCAAATAAAATGCCAATTTATGAACTAGACTATAAACTTTATGTTTACCGATGGACGCCGTCACAGGTCTACTAATGTGAAGTAATGTGAGAAGTGAGCGCCCGTGGCCTAATGGATTTTTTTTTATCGGGCTTTGGCCCACCACACATTCCCACCACTGTATTACCTGTGTCGCCAGGATCGACAGCGGTATCCAACCACGAAAACACATTGATATGATCTCAGGGAGCCCGAGGGACGTGCTAAAGCTGTCTTGGGACCCGCAACGAAATTAATCAGAAGAATATAAGAGTAGGAAGTACGTAAGGTGGCCTAATGGGTACCTTTGGTTCGTACTCGAGAGTGTGCAGGGAGACATTTTCTGATCTCGAGTACGGATACAGATGCTCATTGCCATGGAGGAGCTACTAATGTTAGAGTAGGACGACAGTGTTCGTCCAAGACCGCGTATTTGAATGTGCCCTTTGAGAATAGAGCTTCTGTATTGGAGTAGAGCAAATTGAAACCTATATTCTTTGTCATAAAGTGGTATTTTGATTTAATTCTGGTCGGTCGCGATAACTCACCGACTACTATCGACTACTATCGAAAAGAAATCCTTAAACAAGTATAGCATATATTACGAAAATGTATGCGTATGTACAATTAGAGAAGTTGAAAGAAATACAGATTGTGGATCTAAGTAATTTGGTCGGGTTATGTCATTTTCAACCGACTGTTCACGACATGGAATTGACATATTCCGACCAAATGACGTAGGTCCGTCAACTGGCTCTCTTTCACTTTCCGCCGTTATATAGAACCGTCGCAAAAACTTAAACGTAGGAATTGTCATAGCTAATTAAAAACAGCAAATAAACTGCAGCTCTAAAAGTGATATAAACATACTCATAGTAATACAAGAACATAATTTCCGTATAATTGAAACTTTTAATAATAATATGGCACAGCCAGTTAACGTACTTCATTTGAAATAATTATCGTCCTTTACTAACAATCGCTGCCCTAATACGTTATTAATGGCACCATTAGCGAACTCTTATTAGTAAAGTTTAATTAAAGACTACTTTTGCTTAATAACTATACATTTTACTACGATATTAATTAAAGATGGTTAGTTAACATTTCGAATATTAATTTACTTTATGACTTGTATCCAAGAGAGTCCTGGCCGGAGTAGGTATTTAAAAAGTTAATAAGTAACAGGAGGTTGCCCGAGGCAACAGACCACCAGGGGCTGCCCAAGGGCGGTCGATAGAGTGATGGAGTCCGAGGATAATACCTACAGGAGCCTGGAGCAGAGCAACTTAAAATACACTCCTATTCGTATCACTTCCTCTTAAAATAAACCTTCCTTAGACTTTAACGACTATTTGCGCTTGTAAAAATTTTAAAATTAACCAAATCGGTTTAGCCATTTTCAAATTTTAGCGAGACAAATTCGAAATTCAATTAAACAAGAAAAATCGATATTCATATCACGTATATTAATTTAGTAAAGTGAATGTTGAAAAAGATTTAAGTAATAAGAAACGCGTTCACAATAATTTCTAAAATATTATTATTCGAAAATGTATGAATATTAAAACGTAAAGAAAGTAAAAAATAGTTTTCAGCTAACAGCTATATTAGCGTCACCGGAAGCTACAATATTCTCAATTATGTAAGACATTTCATGAACGTGTAAATGTCGGAAACAATTTCACCTAATAAATGGAAAATTCATCGCCCGTTCATGGTTGTTTTACCTTCCATTCTTATTAAATTTATCCTTATGGTGTTAACATAGAGACGTTATCAGGGGCGGAAACAGCCCTGAACCCTGTTCGAAGGCAGTAATTTCAGTGTACACATATAATGTCAATAGCCTAATACTGGCCGCTGCCTTGAACTGAGCCATTAAGGTGGTGATAATAAATTTATAGCATATCACAAATAAACTTTGACAGGGTATGTTCTAGAGCTCACATTTACTGCTAAGTTATAATGCCGGAGAGGTTACACTCTCGCATTTATCACACCAATTTAGACGGCAAAGCCTAAAACACTTAGTCGTATGTGAGATAAAAATATGAGGCTTTGTTTTTCTTTGTTATTGCCGGCTTACCATACCTTTTAATCATTAGTCCTTTAAGTGTAAGTGTTCTTTGGCATATTTGGCTCCCTCCCATCTTAATCTGACAATTTCGATGATATTTCGATACTTAAAAGTAACTTTTTTCCTAACCCACTAAGAAATCTGATTTTTATACCAAATATATAGCTAAGTTAGCCTCGAAGAAACTTGGTATTTTAAATAGAGCGAGATAGTATTTTAATCCGATCCAACGCTTAGCCTAGCTGTACAAGGCACAGGTTCGTCCCCATATGGAATACTGTTCTCATCTCTGGTAGCACTAAAATTAATTGTAACATTTTAAGGTTATTTTTAAGATATTATATTAATAAGCATAATAGATTACTGTGATGTAAGTTATACATCAGACTCTGGAGAATTCAATGCAATGTGTATGAGCCCATATAGTAAACCCAATATCCAACAAACTACAACGTTCCCAGACTCATCAGCCACGCGACCGCGACCGCCATACCCTGCAATATAATACGCCACGGGACTGCAACCCCTAGCCTACAAACATGTAGGTAACAACCTACCACCAGTTTGGGACAAAAGTGATAGTGAAAATGACTTTTCTTTTAATTTTTAAAAAATTGTAGCTCAAATTATTTGTTCCGTTATAGGGCGAAATCAATATAATATGAGCACGTGGCACATAATGTGATATGTACACACTACATCGTCATTATCGCTAATGACTACGACTAATGATCTTTTCAAAGAGTAAATATGTTTTCACTCCTTTTGTTTTCCTCGAGTAATACATTTCCTATTATTTTCATGAAAATACCCTCCTGCATATTTTATAAGAGCAATAATGTTGTTTATTATTAGATTTAATATTTTTATTTTTTGTATGTACAATCAGAGAAGTTGAAACAGATACAGATCGTAGATCTAAGTATTTTGGCCGGGTTATGTCAAACTCAGTCGACAGATCATGACTTATATGGAATCGACATATTCCGACCAAATGACGTAGGTCCGTCAAATGGCTCTCTTTCAATTTCCCCCATTATACAATCAGAGAAGTTGAAACAGATACAGATTGTGGATCTAAGTAATTTGGTCGGGCTATATCAAACTCAGCCGGCAGATCACGACTTACATAGAATTGACATATTCCAATAAGGTAGGTTCATCAACTGGTTCTCTTTTTCCCCCATTATACTTAATATATTTATTTTGTACATAAATAAAGCAGCGAAATGAAGAAATACAACATTTTGTATTCATTCCAATAAAATTTGGCTAACATCGATTTAACATTTCAATTTCATTACCAAACCTTACCTGACATTAAAAAAACTCACTGAATGTACAAATTTTAACGAGCTGATGATGATGATTGGTATAAAAAGGATTATATTGTAGTGACGTAACAGCACAGTGCACTGCGGCGGCTTATCAGATCCGTATACCCCACCATAGTACATCTACTGTGTCACTGCAGTATGCATTAATGCAGTGGAATAAACCCGTTTATGTAAGCCTCGTTCGCACGAGACCTTATTACCGAATAAACATAACGAACCAGTATATCGACTTAAAATAAACTGACATATCGGCGCTGGTAAGCGTGCTTTGAACAGCAAAGCAAAACTGACAACGCGCTCAGGCAAATATCCCATACTGCATCAAACCTATTAATTGTGATCTCTTTTTAGTCGGCTTACTAATTATTTCTAGCTGTTGTGTTATCACTGCGTACTTTTGTCAATCTATATCTTCATTTTATCAGGTCACAACATCGATCATAGAACCAAAAGAACTGTAATGTTATTAGTTTTGTTGGGAAAAAAATCTGCCCAAAGCCACTGCGCTATATCTATTTTAGTGCGAACGTTAGTTGGTTGGCGGTTAATATATCAGTGCCAAAACACTGATAACTTTCGGACAGGGATGGCTCACATTAGTTCTCTATGGGTCGCAATAACGTAGTTTGATAGCTATAGTGTATGAGATATTAGGTACTTAGTAAGTTGTAAACAAATCGCATATTTGGTCGGACATAGCGTCTACTTTTTCCGTATATACTCTAACAAGTAATATCGCATGATCATCAAAATTCCGAATGCGAGTTTTTATTTTTACTCGGCACTCTGGAGCCGTAATTATTGTCTTACATGTTAATATTGTCTTATTATTGTCATACGTAAATATTTCTGGTAAGTTAAAATAATTAGTTAATAAATAAGTATAAAAAAGTTAACGTGGGTCATAAAGTTGAAATATTCGTTTAAAATTCGAATACCTGAAATGGGGAAATTTTTAATCGTGCACTTAGCTGTTCCATAAAATTATTAACGTCACAACATACAAGCTAATTTAACCTTTAGAAAGCATAAAATTACGACAATAATTCACATACAGTTGAAAATCAACCTTGAAAAATAACCTTGAATGTCTAACTTGCCTCAGCCACGTAGTAGCCCTAATAAAGGTATTATTATTTTACTATTAAGGGGCTCATTTCTGAGATACGGACGATTATCAAGATTTAAAAATCTAAATGCTGAAAAAATATATTGTTATTCATTTATTTATTTATTAATTTCTAAGGAAAAAACACATTTTTAGTCATATTTACATTCCTTAAACCAATCAGCTTTGTCTGGAGCGTAATGTTTTCTTACAATAATAATATTATTATTCTTAGGACTATTACATTAATTTTTAACACATTACAAACTTACGATACATTATATTACTATATATACTTGTAAATATACCGCACTGTTAAAAAATAAATTAAAAAGTTGTATTCTGTTATTTATTGGGAGAAGCCACTGACTCCTAAGATACAGGCATCGCCTAGTTTGGGAGTGAAAGCCTCCATAGGAGCTTGTAAAAATTGTTTATGTTCAATAAAGATTATCATTACTATATAGTAA
>JAOTAV010050126.1:0-16362 GCA_026546445.1 Cyclargus thomasi
CTATGATTAGGGCTCTGCAGTGCTTAGTTACCGTATTTCTTACTTATTACTAGAAGACGGGACGAACCTGAAGTCCATGCGAACGAAGTCGCGGGCAAAAGCTAGTTTCCTTATAATATTTTCGAACACTTCGAACACTTTTGCATATCTAGCTAAATCATTGTAATTTTTAATGGTCGTGTTTTATCATGGCGCCAATGTTTACTACTACATTGATTTATATCTCATGAATAGATAAAGAAAAATAAATTACAGGTTTTAATACAAATATTAGCATTTTATTGCATTTTTACGACTTTGTTTGTGTTAACACTTATTGAGTAGTATGCATTGCCTTTTCAATAAATTTAATTGCCTAATAGCATAATTAGTAATAATAAATTATTATAAGTCTAGACTGTAGTGCAAAGACTAGACATAAGATTGGCAATCCGCAAGACTAGGTAAAAATAATATTTTTATGGGTTTCGTACCCAAAGGGAACAAAAAATTCAAAAAAATAACTCATACTAAACTAGCTCGAACTAAAGTCCACGGAAAAAGTGCTAGAATTTCAAGTGAAATTGACAAAAGTCAAATATTGACTTCGCAATGCACGTTCTCGTCCGAGCCAAGAATATAGAGTGCCTATGAATTTTAAGGGAATTTTAGGAAAAATGGATTCTTAATTTTCTAGATTTTACCTCTCTTTTTCCAGTGCTTTCTATTTAATAATTTAAAATTTTACATTTTCAGATAATATTCATTTAAAGCTCACATCTTTAGTCTCTACGGCAATAATATTATTTAATACGTACTATCAAAGAACCTCTAGTAATTTTTTATTATTTCAAGAATATGTATGACGCTTTTACGCGTTTTTACTACAGAATTAATAAAAAAAAAACAAGTAATCTTGCATTTTTCCGGCGTACTGTAACAGTATTGAATGATTTTCCCGTAGTCTACTTTAGGTCTATGCAAAATTAACCAGTTAATAGTCTTCGTCTGCACAGATACTAGTGGAATACGGACACACAAATACCACAATAGACAGAACGAACCAGTAACTCGACTTAGAAGTGTTTTCAAAATTGCCGGAATTGGCCTAATATATTATATTAGTCGTGACGCGAAGATACTGTAATGCTGTGCATTTCAAAGTATGCTCATTGCTCACGGCCTTGCTGAACAGCACCCGTGCCGATTTGATACATACTCGCCCTATATGACGTATATCCTCCGCGCACCGAGACAGCGTTGCTGTGCATTTCGAGGTATGCTTACAGCCTCGTGAAACGTCACCCGCGTCGATTTGTCAGTTTTTTTTTTAATATACTGGTTAGTTCTGTCTATCAAGCTCATACTAGTCATACGATATCTTCATTAAAGCTCGCGATTGTAATGGAAATTTGACACTTATGAACTTCACCGATCATTCAATTTCGGCCTTGAAGATTTTTATTGCAACGACAATTGTTATTGGAGACTGGAACCTAGTGCGTCTAGCGTCTAGACAGGCAATATGAGAGCCGTAAATCTATTGATATCGACAGATTCTAATAAAACCTTATCGTCTCTGATACAGTCGGTAACGTACCTACTCTGGTATTATGTGTCGCCGTAAGATTTCAAATCTCGTAAGAATATAATCAAACGGATATGACTGTAATCTGTGGAATAATTGTAAATTGTAAGACACAGCTGACCATTATTGCACGTTTATTTGTTTTGTTAATTAATTTAAAACCACATGATTAAAATCCTCATGTACAACAATTTTCAATGATTATAGGTACATTTTACAAAAACGTTAGACAGTTTCAGATTTGAAATCTTACGGTGATATATCCATATCACCGTACACTAACAATATAAACGTAAAAGTGTGTATGTGTGTGGTGTTGTGTACGAAGATATTTTGGGTCTCGGGACACAAAGTTATATAAGTCATAGGCTATAAGTTTCATTTTCTATCGTCAATTTCGTCGCTGTCATTAGTGACGCAGAGAAAAAAGGAAACCTACAGTCTATGTCATAAAGTTGCATATCGCCAAACGGCCTATGTATGTGTCCTGACTCTCGGGACCCAAAGAATCACCGTACACAAAACCACACACTTTCACGTTTATATAATATGAGCATGGATATGTCACCGTAAGATTTGAAATCCGAAACTGTCGTAAAATTACGGATAATTTTTAACCGGAAAACGTATGACAACGCAATTAAGGAATTTTAGAACAATAAAATTAGAACGTAAATTGCAAAAAAAAACTTAATAATAACAAAATAGGTCGTCCGAATTATAATATGCCTACTACATACTATCATGATTCCAGGTCACAGAAGTACCAATAAGATGATCACATCGTATGTGTAAATCCATCCATTGATCCATCTTTATATCTTTTTAGACATAATATAATAATATAGATATCAGAATTCTCAAATGAGAATCGACAGGCAAATGTAAAATAATGTTTCCGAAATTTCGTTTAATATTCAAATTTCGTAAATGCAATATGCGAAAGACAATATTTAGTCGGATCGGTATCCGCCATGTTCGATTTTTATAGCAAATTGCCTGCAAATTAATTTTGATCGCAACCACCCTGTACCTTTTGTCGACAATCTATATTTTTTATAAGTAGTTTATTGCATTGCATCCTAGTAAATTGTAACGAAGTTGCGGGCACCAACTAGTCTTTTATAGAAAGACCGGCCACGCACTTGCAACGCTTTTGACGTATGTCCATGGGTGAATGCAGTTGCTTTCCATCAGGTGATCCGTTTGTCGTTTGCCCTCTAAATTTATAAAAAAATATATTAATCCCCTTTTCGCGTTGGGGTTTAAAAATACAAACGAAAGATTCCAGACGCATTTCAGTTGATATTTAGTTGAAATTCCGCTGTCGTTACCTCATTGTGAGCTGTAAAGTGTGGCATTGGCCGCGGTTGTAAATCTAGTTATTATTTCACGGTTAATGTTGCTTTTGTAGTTTGTATGTTACAGTTAAATAGTCGCTCTTGATGTCTTTATACTATTTTTTTTTCAATCTGTGGGTCGCAACTCCTGGGGGATTGCCAGGTTCGAGTGTTGTTTTAAAAAGTTTCATATAATGCTAAGAAATGTTACTTTCACAAAAATAGGATTTATATTAAATGACAGAAACATAAATTACCTGCCATGATAAGTATGCTAATAGTAGAATGATAAACTTTTGAGAGAGGGTCGTATCATAAAAATCATTGAGAAACATTGCTAATTAAACATTTATATTATTACAAGTTTTTAAAAAAAGAATAAATGATATTTTTTGTGATATTTAATTATCTTAAATAATTTATTCATACACTAGAATGTTAATATGAATCCGATTGTAAAAATTGCTCATTATAAATAAATTGATGAGGTTTTAAATATTTAAAATTCAAATAAACATGCTATGAATAATTTTTCATAGCAAGACACCACATTTTATAGAAAAACCTCTTTTAAAGTGACTATAGGTAAATGTATTTTTGGATTTTTGATTTATAATGTGCAGAGTTTATTCGATAAAAAACGCATTCATATTTAAATAAACATTAACTTATTAACTGTCCATCTTTGTTTTCAATTACAAATGATTTGATTTGAAATGTACAATCAGAGAAGTTGGAACATATACAGATCTTGCATCTGAGTAATTTAGTCGGATTATGTCAAACTCAGCCGACTGATCTGTCGGCAGAGACATCAATGGAATTGACATATTCCGACCAAATGACAGACAGATCCGTCAACTGGCTCTCTTTCCAAAAAAATATATACATATAGGTTACAAAAATAGAGCGAGAACTGGGCACTCATAGAAAAGTCTAACCTTCTCACCTTGACCGTAACGCGAGCTGGAAGTAGGGTTGCGTTTTTCGCTAAAATAAAATATTAGTTTTAAAATAAGAATTTGCAAATATGTGAAAAACTCGGATCCCTAACATTCTGTCTGACTTTAGACAGAAGAAACTTGTGCAGGTTTGGAAAGTTTCTTTCTTTTATCTATTGCCACTTAACGAAAAAATTGTAGTTTTTCCACCACCAAAATGTCCCAATTTGCCCGGACACTTACCTAAAACTCCAACGATCCTCGGACGTCCTTCAAACTAGGACAAATCTGAGGAAACCCGGATGGCAGCCGAAAAGATGGCAGCCCTAGCTGAGAGGAATGTTGGCGCCATCATACCGCCTTGTTAGCGCCATCTTAGCCGGATGTCACGTCGCCAAATCTTTGTTTCACGAATTTTCGTGTACACAGTCAACACTGTTGTATGCTAACAAATATTAGAATTAGTTTTATTTGACCATTAATGATTTGCAAATAGAATTAATAAATTTATTTTCTAATGATTTGTCAAGTCGTTGCTTCTTGTACTAGGGTCTCGATTTTAGTACCACGAACATAGCTGTAGACTCACGCACGAATCTCGTCCTACTAAGGGCACGATGGAACCACACGCTCAGAATCAGGAGCCGAAATTCGATAACTTTTTGAGATTTGCCGTGGGAAGGCCATGCTTCGGCACGAATGGGTCGGCTCGACCGGAGTATACCACGGCCTCACAGAAAACGTGACGTGAAACGGCGTTGTGCTGTGTTTCGTTCAGTGAATGAGTTTACCGGTGGCTCAACTACCCTAATCCCTTATCCCTATTCCCATTCCCTCATAGAGGCCGGCATCGCACTTGCGACTCTTTAGATGACGCGAGTGTCTATGGTCGACGGCAGTTGCTTTCCATCAGGTAGCCCGTCAGCTCGCTTGTCCTCTAAATATCATAAAAAAAGGTTTCAAAGTAACGAAACGTAATGCGTCTTAACGTAGGTAAAATTACTTAGGTCAGAGTGAGGAGACGGCAGTAATCGATCGAGTTCAAATATTTGAATTTAGCTACAAACTGAGCTACAGGGTTCGTCATAATTTTGTCACCAGATATCGCCTGTTTCAGGTAGACATCAAATGACCGCTACTGTGATATGTAGTTGAGATGAAGATTCCGAACTTCGACACAAAACGTGTCTCATTCTGGAACTACAGAGTATATTTGAGGACATAAGTAAAAGACTTACATTTAAAAATCTGCCGGATTTTCGGAAATTGAGGATTTGATTTGATAGCTAGATAATGAAATATTCACAAGATTTCTTGCAATTTTATAGAAAAAAAAATAGTATTTTCTCGAAAGTTGATAAATGTCAGTTATCCGCTTCTTCCACTTATGTCTTCATTTGTGACTAGGTTTTGACACGACACCTGGCTACACCAATAAAAAAGTATGTGGCATAAGTATCCAGCTTGCTTAAGAGTTAAAGTGAGATAGAGCATTCAATAATCCAGCACATGAAAAACACAAATAGCAACACCTGCAGGCCTAGAAAGGTCATAATAGCATAGACCAATCTCTATGGTAATAGCAATATTGCAAAGGAATTGTTCAGCATTCATTTAAGTAGATTTTGTTAAAAAATTGATAAAATAGTTACTTCAAAATAATTTTAAATTGATTATAAAATTGTTGTTTAGCAAAGTTAGTAGTTTTTTGCGATAAAAATGACAAAATAAATTTCTCTAATTAATATTGCTGTTTTTTTAAAAATTTATTTATTCAATAAGAATACATCAGATTCTAACATTTGAAATCTCACCAAACTATGATAAGTGACTTTTTTAGAGGTGCTGAATGAAACTCAATGCGAACTCCCATTCCACATTAACTACATCGCGGAAAGATCTCTTCCTCTGCTAACGTATGTACGTTGTTAATGGTACATCCGACGGATTTAGCCTCGGCGTCCATCACCGACGACCGGTTAGCCTCCCTCGCACACTATAACTATTATTGCCGGGTAAACATTCCGTCGACAACTATTTTTTACTAATGTAGGTCGGAAATTGCGATTCCCCCAAGGGCCTCTCACGCGGACCGAGCTCAGACCAGGGCTGTTACGAATGCGATTATAGACATCGGCAGATTCAGATGCG
This sequence comes from Cyclargus thomasi, assembly GCA_026546445.1. Taxonomy (NCBI): domain Eukaryota; kingdom Metazoa; phylum Arthropoda; class Insecta; order Lepidoptera; family Lycaenidae; genus Cyclargus; species Cyclargus thomasi. The sequence goes on from JAOTAV010050126.1 coordinate 6,000, forward strand.
GATGCTGATCAGTGACTGATCAAGTATTTTCTTCGTCCTAAGCTAATTATCAACCTAAGCTATTTGTAATTCACTTAGATAAACGGTTTATTCAGGTGTAAGCGCAGGGACGATTTTAGCGCCTCCTTTCGTTCCTCACGCCCTAGACTGCAGCCTTATTAGCCTGAGTTAATCAAGCCCTGATGCTGATGCAATGTTGTTGCGGATTTTAGGTTTTTAACCCTTAGCTCCAGGCTCACAAAAGCGGATATAAGAGATAATATAAATTGAGAGAAAAAACGACAATCGAGAATATGCGTGTAGAACAAAATTTGTTAAATAAAAATTATTATTATAGTGGACTAAAAGATATACAGAATGACAAAAAAATCTCTAATTTCTGTTGGGAAATGAGTAAGATACTAGCGATTTAAGTTCTCTACCCGTCTTAAAACGTAATTTAGCATGAACTTTGTATGCAGACTTTGACGTCTCAATCAATATCGGATCTCTCTTTCTACTTTAAAGGGTTATTATTGTATCAAAAAATTATTTGGACTACGCAGTTTCTCATAACGATAGATAGACGTCTATAATCTTATGCCCATATCTTTTTTTTTCTCGATTTACAATTTCATTTTTTTTTTGCACCAAGGTTTACATTTTATCACATATTACCTTAAATCCATCACGCTGTAAAGTTTTTTTTTAATTAGTATTATTATATTTATACATAGTTTTTATTCGACAAATAATCATGTTAATATCCCACACGCTCTCTTGAATATTTCCTATCAGTTAATACTCGAATCAATAATATTTTACCTATTATTATAATATGTAAGAGTGTGTATATTTATTATAATATGTAAGAGAAACTTATAAAAATATAACCCTGTGCCTTTTACATAATAATTACGCGTTATTGTTCAACTGTTTGGTGTTATGAGTCTGGCCTAGTTCGGCGCGATTCGTCGCACACACCTCTGTACATTTGTTTTCTTAGACTCAATAGCTAATTTATATTATCTGATACAAATGGATGACCCAATTTTCGGCCATACAGCCATACACGACAGCCATTGTCTTTAGCGGCTGTTCCCATTGTCAGACAAGCGACGGTTTGTGTTCGGCGACTACGACTAAAACGTATGAGTAAAAACGATACAAGGGTCTATATTGTATATTTAGATTGACAGGAGGACATAGATGGGAAATGGTCATAAATTTCATTACTTATTTCAGTCAGAAAAATGGTACAAGAATAGAAGGAATACAGATAGAGTGAAGACGCTTTGTATGATGGTGATGTTAGTTTTTATGTTTGTCACGTGCTGAAAATCCCTGTAGTATCTTAAAAAAAACTGTCTTGTCATCTTTGTTGTCCCAACTGTAGCCATATTATGTCATATGTCATCATATGTCCTCTAGCATATGTCCTCAGTTGGGTATTTCACTTAGCGCACCGAGTTACTACAAAATTTATAAAACATTGTGATTTTCCTTATCAGTCATACTTTATTTATACAGGTTTAAGTCTATGATAGGACTATAAGTAAAATATTTCTGTCAAGCGTGCGTCCAAGCAACGGGACGGCACGGCGCCGGCGCCCTGCGCGGGCCAGTTAGTGGAAACACGAAGTGCTCATCACATATGGAAATAAAATTTCGTACAGATGGTGGATTTATGTGCCGTTGTCGGTGACCCCGCGGATTTCTGACTCAATGGTCTATTGACATGACATGCCATTGTCATGCGTCACCGTGTTGACACAATGTTGACACTACTGTCTACTTGTGATTGTTAATTGGTAGCAAATAATTAGTTACTAGTGGCCATGTTGACAATTGACAGTGAGTGCTATTAATTGGTACAAAATAATAATAAGTCCAATATAGCCTACCAGAAGACTACCAGGCTTAGCATGACGAGCGTTTAAATGCGGAAAAATAGAAAAACACTTAGATTTAGGGAAAAACTGACAAACCTTTGTCAACCTACCACTCTCTCTAAACTCATGTAAAAAGAAACACTTTCTACTGCGGCCATGGTAGCACGGAAATGATCCCGTAGATTTAGTAATTTTCGCCCAAAAACTTGAAGTAAAACCGCGACAGTTCAAAGATGATTTAAAAAATAACGTATTGGTCTTGTTACATAAAAGCTTATTTTAACAATAAATAAAAAACGATTAAAATCATCTATACATATCATAAAACAGTAAAATTGGCGTGTCTGTACAATTAATATTTTTACAAGCTAATCAATGTAAGACTTAGGAATAGTAATAGAACACAAATAGAACAAAAAAGTTGTCTGTTTGTGCGTCGTTATCTCCGGAATCTCTTTTTTTATTTAATAGCTATTAAATGTAGGCAACACATAGGATAATTTTTATCCCGGGAAAATTTACGGTTTCCGTGATATACAAATTTTCGCGCAGCGAAGTTGCGGACATCAACTAGTTTCATATAATAATGTTATAGCAATTTATTTAAAAAAATGAAAATACAAAGAATCTCCTAGCGTCATTAGGATTAAAAAAGAAAGTTATGTTTTGTGAACGCCGAAAAAACGTTACGGCCTCTTAAATCAAAAGACTACTTAAATTAATAGAATCGAACTTGAGTCCCGTACTTAAATTAACAGCCGTTCTTGACGAAATTCATTAGTGTAATCACATACAAATTACATAAAAAACGTACAACCAAAATTGTCTACGTTATCGAGTAGTAAATGAGAAAGAATCAGATATTTGTGAGAAATGACGAAATTCCAATTTGAGGTCTCAAATCAAAGTCAGTCTTCAAATCAACTTCTAATTAGAACTAGCAAGTTCTAATTAGAAGTTGATTTGAAAGGGATTTTAATTTGGGAGACATAAAAGTTTTAATGTTATTTTATGTACTGTAGCCAGTAGCGTAACAAAAACAATTAAAAACTTTACATCACTAGCCAGTGGCATAACTATACCGTTCGGGGCCCGTTGCAAATTCGTTTTCGTTCCACAATGTCAATCCAATACAAAAACACGTCAAGCGATTATTGTAAAAAAATCTCCATTTCGGGGGGGGGCCGTGGCATTTTGCCGGCTTGCCATCATGTAGTTACGCCACTGACGGTAGCTATAAAGGTGAAGTAAGTACAGCAGAAAAAATATGAAAATCTGGATAGTTATAATTATCAGTTAAAATATTTTTAAGCACACCATTGAGTTTTGTATAGTACTTTACTCATCTCATATCCTTTTTACGCCCTTTTTACCCAACTGCGATAAGGAGGGTTGTATTTTGTATGTATGTATGTATGTATGTATGTATGTATGTATATATGTATGTATGTATAATTGTTTAACACGTTCTGCAGCCTCAACGGCTTGATGGATTTTAACGTATGAGTTGTCGTTAGATTCGTCTTGATAGCGCAAGTGACACTGGGTACATTAAAAATTTAAAAATCGAAATGGCGGATTTATTGAAGTCAAAAGTTGTTAGGCTTAAAAAACTTTTCGGTCGAGTAGGGTATCAAATTATCTTAATTTTAAATTGCAATGGTTCCCGCAGTCGGGTTTTCTGCTTTTCGGACATAGCTTGTTACACTTTAAATATTATTAGAAATAACACTGGGTGACAGACCACAAACAGTCTCCAGGACACGTGGTGCTTACGCGACTAATATAGGTGGTTAAGGGTTAATAAATTGCCACATATTATTGTACCCGTCAACAATTCTGGCGGTGACAAACATCTTTGCTGTCGTGTTATGTTGTCCAGAATCCAGATACTCCGATGTGCTCTTCATGAGATGAACCAGAGACAATATTAATCTGTATTTATGAGTAGTTGGTGCCCGCAACTTCGTTGCGCAAACATTTGTGTATCATGCGGGAACTAAACATTTTCCCGGGACAAAAAGTATCCTTTATGTCACCCAGACCTAATAGCTATTAAATAAAAAAAGATGTATTTACATCCGTCCAGTAGTTTCTGAGATTAGCGCGTACAAACAGACAAACAGACAACTTTTTCTGTCGATGTGTGTTCTATTACTGTTTCTTGTCCCCCACATTGATTATTTTGTAAAAATATGAATTGTACAGACACTTCAATTTAACTGTTTTATTATATGTAAATTATGTATGGATAGATTCTTATAGCAAGCGAATAAATAATCGATACGTTGATACGTATGCCAATAACAAAGTGACAACATAACACTTTGTTGACAATCGCGTTTTGTATATAAATGAGCAGTTTCTTGACAGAGGGTTATGAACCATACTTCCAATCTTGAGCGAATTCACTATAGTCAAGTCATTTTCTTTCCTTTTTGAATTCGATCAGAATGTATGGAATTGGCATAAGCGTTCAATAGCATTTTAAAGTGGACATTCAAGAAATCGTGTCAAATCCATATATTTTGGTAATGAATCTATAAAATATAAGCGAAAAATAAAATGTTTACTTTGGTCTCCAATGTAATAATAATAAAAATGAACTTTAAAAGAACTTACTTTCAATTACAGTATTTTGCACGGTTTTCACATAAACTGCACACATTTTAATAACTATACCTATGGAGGCTTTACACCGCCTCAATCTGGTCCCAGGCTAAGTACCCTAGGGACTTGTGTTACAGGTACCAGACAACTATTTAAAACTTTTATACTATACACATATTTAAGATTTTTATTATATAATACACATATTTAAAATACATTCATGACCATTGAAAAACCTTTTGTTCCGTAGGCGGGATTCGAACCCGTGACCCCGGCGTGAGCTACCAAAGCGCTCAACCACTGCGCCACAGAGACCGTCAAAACTTTCCATTAAAATGCTAAAATAAAAAGCTGTAAGCTAATTTAAATAATAATGAAACTATGTGCAGCAGCTTAAGTTAAAAATTTAAAACTGAAAAACTATTTTAAAATGCACCCTTCCAAATTGGTAAAAAAAAACTACTTGATAACCCCCAATTTCCCGGGAGCATACCAACATAATTACAACGGGGACCAGCCGTTTCATTTATAATTCAGCCAGCTCAAACTCGTCCGCCGGATAATGAAAAGCCAACACGGTTGAGCTTTTCTTATGGTTTCAAGGGGAAAGCTATAATTGGAGATTAGCAGATTCTATTGCAATAATGCCCCAGGGGTATGCTGAAATATTAAAATTGATTAAAAAATGAAAATTTTATAAAATCTCAAAAGATGTAAGGTTTTTAACTTACCTAAGGGCCCGTTTCACCGCTTACTGTTAAAGTTTCTGTTAAGCTATCCACAACTTTTTTGACAGATTCTTCATACATAATCTGGCAAATAAAGTTGTATCTGTCCAACAAATAGACTATCTGCAAGCGGCGACTAAATGAAGATTTTTTGACATTAAAATGTAGAAAGCTCTTTTCTCTATAATCTTAATGAGTTGCAAGATAAAATCAAATACATCTCTATTAATATCCTAATTATGCGAGTGTGAAAATTTGTCAGAAAAATATATAACTTATTTTCCACGTGAATGTTACTGGTACACTTATTAACGATTTTTTATAAAATTGTATTAAACTGAAATCACTCTGCCTCTAGTAACACAACAATCATTTAGTACAATAAACATAAATACTCCTATAAATCTCACATGAAAAGTTATTATGAGTCCATTACGTGCTATTTCTGTTCGCATTTGCATTTCAATTTGGGTACAAATTGCACATAACCGTTTCGTCCTTGTCTACGGGCACTTGTAACACAATTGACGTAATAGATACGACTTGACACCGACAGCTGACGAATAAGGCCGCAAACGTACGTTTTCCGAAATACATTTTACAAATTTGTTTTACGTATTCCGACACTAGAATGTGCTAAAGTCGGAATTCGTTCCATACGAAGAAAAATATCACGTGTGCGCTATCTAATGTATTTTCTATTCATTCAATGAATTCGAGTGTCCGAGTGCAGATTTCCGCATTAGGAAACCTTTATACGGAAAACGTACGTTTACGGCCAAGCTTAAGGCTTATACATGGGCGAGCGGGAAAAGTTTAACCTCATATTAGTATGTTAAAACGTTAAGCACATTAGCCAAAAATATATCTATATATATAAAAATATATCGACGACCTCAGTGGCGCAGTGGTTGAGAGCTATGGTAGCTCACGCCGGGGGTCGCGGGTTCGAATCCCGCCGATGGGACAAAGTTTTTCAATGTTTCTGGGTCTTGGATGTATATTAAATATGTATATTATATAATAAAAATCTTAAATATGTGTATAGTATAAAAGTATTAAATATATTTCCGTCGTCTTGCACCTGTAACACAAGTCCTTCGGGTACTTAGCACGGGGCCAGATTGACGTGGTGTGAAGCGTCCATAGATATTATTATTATTATTATTATTATATGTTACAGAATGATCTTCATTCTTTCATTACTAGCGAGGCCTTTTTCTTAAGCTTATTAAAGAATGTATCGTGGATATCGATTTTTTGTAAAAAACTGAAATAACTACACGAAACTAACCGGTTAAATTGAACGATTTTTTTAAAATACAATGTAATTAACACTATATTGTCTGAGGAGGTGTTCTTATTTTTATTAATTTCTGTTAGCAGGGGGAAATTTTCGAAACTCCTCATCAATACAAATTTTTAAGCATAATTAAGGAGCTATTTAATGCCTCTTATAGAATATATTTCAAGTTATAAATGACCCTTTTTGGAAAGGCAACTTTTATTAAGTGTAATAATTAAACCCTGAACATTAATGAACTTATAAATTAGTTTTAACGTCCTTTTAAAAGGTTTAATGAAAGTGTACCACCCTGGTCAACTCCTCTCCCGGATGTACAAAGAATTTAGACGATCTGCTTTATTGGCCCACCTAGGATGGTATCCTTAACACAAATGTTACCATTGTCTGAATAACTTAACTTAATTGCTTTGAAGTAGTCAAATGTATTTTGATAATGATTTTTAGTTTTTAAACGATGGGTGTGATGAAATAAATCTTTATTTTTTTTTACATGTTAATTATACCTACATAATATTTATAAAAAGTAAAGTGATACACAAGTAATAGTAATATTATGAATGAAAAAGTATTTTTGTTAAATTGTATTTTCTTCAAGCCCTAACGAAGCAACCAGTCGGCTTGATTTTTGGCATGGACCTAATTGAAAGGATGTATTGGAATGTAGATTACTTCATTCTTGGAAAGATATTATGTTCCTCAATTAATTTCAACGGAAGCAAAGCGTGCAAAAGGTAGTTGCTGATAAAATTCAGTAGGATGCGTTAAGCAACTCTAGATTCGAATCAAAATAATAATAATATCTATGGACACTTCACACCACGTCAATCTGGCCCCGTGCCAAGTACCCGAAGGACTTGTGTTACAGGTACCAGACAACGGAAATATATTTAATACTTTTATACTATACACATATTTAAGATTTTATTATATGATACACATATTCAATATACATCCATTGGAAAGCTTATTGTTCCTTCAGCGGGATTCGAACCCGCGACCCCCGGCGTGAACTACCAAAGCACTCAAACACTGCGCCACAGAGGTCGTCGAAAAGTTCAATCAATCAATATAAGAAACTAAAAGTTTCACCAGATCCTATTCAATGCGACAGTTATTTTTTTTTCCAACGATTTCTCAACCAGATGACATCACTATTTGTCGATAAACAATTAAGCGTCCATTACACCGCTAAAGTGGCATGGTCGCCCAAACTTATCGCGCTCGTAAACCTATCTCCTAATGCTGCACCGCCATTAGTTACGAAACCTCGTGCGTTAACGTGAGATGTGACGGAGCCTTTAGTGGATCAGACCAAAATTGCTTGAATGTGAGATGTTGACTGACTGATATGAAAACTTTTTTTTAGCAGCGTTGTTATTTTAAAGGAAGCCTTAGATTCTAGTTCTCTAGAAAGCCATTGTTTGGGTAAAAATTATTATTAAACGTCAGGACACGTGACTTAAGTACTGGGTCAAAAAATGAAAAAAAAACATCACGTGATTAATGGACAGCCCCTAATATTTTTATATAAAATGCACCACTTACGTCACGGGGCTTGTTTTAATTAAAATTCATAGATTAGATTTATATTACTTGTACCATTCTTTAGTATGATTCTTCGAAGTATAGCTCAATATAATCACAATCTAGCTCTCATTAGAGCAATAGTTAAAACTGAATTGAGTCCATCAGATTAATCGACACTTATAACTAAAACAATTAAAAACTTTACATCACTAGCCAGTGGCGTAATTATACCGTTCGAGGCCCTTGGCAAATTCGTTTTCGTTCCACTATGTCAATCCAATACAAAAACACGTCAAGCGATTATTGTAAAAAAAAATCGCTTGCCACTTGTCTAGGGGGCTGATCAGGGGCCCCTTCCGGCTGGGGGCCCGTGGCATTTTGCCGGCTTGGCATCATGTAGTAACGCCACTGTCACTAGCACCAGACCGCCATTTACTACAAAAAATATTGAAATCAACATATCGTCACTGCGCGTACGAAACCGCGTAAGAGCAGTTTGTAAATACCGTGTAACAGCAATATGCGCAAAATTCAAATATCGTGCCAGCTGACTTTAAACGCCTATTGACTAATATTACTTCACCTAAATTGAATAATCTAATTAGAAACGTCGGTTGTGCTATCGAAACCGAATTAAAACACCCGAAATATTACGTCTTTTCTTGCTCCTTGTAAAATCATCAAAAAGCAAATACGCGGTATTTACGAGTTGCTCTTACGCGGATTCGCACGCGCAGCGACGTTATAGTATGTTAGATGCGGAGATAGTGAGCTCGAATATATACATTTCGTTACGTCTGCCGGTATTGAGTTACAATTACGACGGTGCGTTAGCTTTTATACTAATTTTGGTTGGTATTTAATTACTATGGAACTATACATAGACAACACTCAAACACAATCTCATTCATTTTAGCGATTCTAAAATGAATGTGATACTCACACACAATCACATTCATTTTAGTGATTCTAAAATGAATGTGATTGTGTGTGAGTGTTAGTTCAATAGTAATTAAATACCAACCAAAATGACCTTGCGATCATCAAGTTAAAATTATCAAAATTGAGACAATGCTTCAGATATGGGCGAATTAAAAAAAATACTATGAATCTATACGTTCAATAAAAAAGTAAAATCATGTGGGACTTAGGAACAGTAATAGAACACAAATCGACAAAAAAATCTTGTTTTTCTGTTTGTCTGTTTGTAATCTCTAGAAGATTCATTGGAATCCGTTCTGTAAAAACGGATTCAAATAAATCTTTGTTTTATTTAATAGCTATTGAGTCTAGGCAACAGATTAGATACTTTTTATATCAGGAGAGAAAGAAGTTGCGGGCATCAACTACTATCTAATATAATGGTTAATATTGTTCACTTCATCTGTTTTCACGCAGCTTAACCAATTTTGATAAAAAGATACTTAAGGGTCCCCAGAATTGAGTACCTGCGCGATAAAACGAACTTTGGCACAAGGAAGTTGTGTGTTAATTTAGTAACAGATTATAATAATCATGCTTTCACCAACTTGAAAAGGATTAGAATTCTTGAGCTATAAATAAGAAAGCTAACCCGAGACGATGCCAATAGAAATGCACTTGCAACTATGTTACACTGCGCAGGTGGTTCTGGTCAGTGTAATCCATCATACCGTTAAACAATTGATATGTTATCTACACTAATATTACAGTGAATTTGTTTATTTGTAATACGTAGGTTTTATGAAATTTGGCTCAAATACAAAGTAGATTTCACGATTGTAATGCGAAAAATTTTACAGGTACACCTCTACAGAGTGTAACAAAAGTAAGTGATAGAACTTGAGGGATCGTATCTTCATATAGAGTTCGCTGTAAAAGTAGCAGCGCTTAAAGCAAAAAAAAATCGTGATTTGTATGGCCATTGGCCAATCGCCTCAGCTACATGAGTTTGCCCATACAAATCACACTTTTTTTTTGCTTTCAGCGCTGCTACTTTCACAGTTTCTACATCAGGGACACAAATGGCCCCTAAAGTTTTGTAACTTAATTTTGTTACACCCCGTATATTTTGATTTCCTTGTTACTGTTTTCCCGATAACGGAAAATAGATTCGATTTTGACATTAAAAAAAAATTTAAAAGTTGACTTATTTTATGCTATGTATTTCACACGTAAATGGCATTCCTATAAAGTTTAGAATCAGCGCGTTTTTAAATATTTCAATTTTGGAATAAAATAATTAAGTATCTAACTTTTTCTGCAATCTATATATATAAAACAAAGACGGGTTTGTTACAACACTTATAACTCGAGATCTGCTGAACCAATTTTCATGGTTA